>JALPQI010001311.1:55000-95000 GCA_025490895.1 Thaumatotibia leucotreta | reverse complement strand
CGAGCAATAGTTAACCTGATATCAATTTTTCAATTTTCTTTATATTTGTACATTTCTGACCTAAAATGACTCCCATAAACCCACATAATGCTGCCACGCAGCCCAATGGTGTTAACCAATTTGAAGTTCTTCCTCGCATCGGCGAGTCCCAGGACCTTCAGAGGCCTGAAAGCTCTCCAAACACCCAAAGCACATCCATGGACCGGCTCCAGCTTAGTTTGGAGGTCTTACCGGATGATGCAAGCAATGACGACGCTCACGATGCCGACTCATCGGTATTTCTGGACGCCACAGACCCGGAACAAGAATTTCGGCAGTTAATTTTTCAAAAAACAGATGCCATCAAAGTGAAACTCACTGAGGGTCGCAGCCTCACAAAAGTTAACAAAAGCGCTATTCTTGAATTGGTACACGAGATTCAAACTATTCTCACGACCACCAAAACCGCAGCCAAAGCCAATGCTGAGCCGATTGTAAACCAGGCAACAATATCTGCCATCAAACACGTCATCAAGGACACCGTAAAGGAAGAAATGTCCAAACTGAAACAGAGCGTTCTATCGGTCCAGCGAACATCTGCGTCATATGCGGCTGTGGTGAAAAAGCCGCAGTTACCCCAAACTCCCACAATGCCTACGACGTCCAAACCGGCCATAATACTGGTCCCCAAGAAGGAGGTGGCCAGCTCAGCCGAAACACTCAAGGCCTGGAAGGCAAAAACCTCCTTCCGCGACACCAACTTCGCTCCGGGTAGGATACAGTTTGTATCCAACAAAAAAGTACGCGTTGAATTCGACGATGTCACACAATGCCAAAAGGCCTTAGAGAAAACCAACATGGCAGACTCCGGCGTCACCGCCGAGGTCTCTAAAAAGCTACGACCTATGGTCATCCTAAAGGGTGTCCCAACTGACGTGCCGCCGGAAGAACTCGTAGACGTTCTAAAAAATCAGAATGAGTGCATTTCAGATATTGGAAGCAACGACTTGGTGTTCCGTTTCAAACGCAAAAACCGAAAAGAACACCTATATAATGCCGTTTTCATGACCTCCCCGCATGTATGGAAAGACCTAATCAAATTAGGCAAAATAAATGTAGACTTCCAGAAGGTACACCTGGACAACTTCACACCTCTCCTCCAGTGCTTCAAGTGTCTACAATTTGGGCACACCAGTAAAAACTGCACAAACCCGCACCACATCTGCTCCCACTGCTCCTCTAACAGTCACGAGTACAATAGCTGTCCTAATAAAACGGATAAAACCAAAACCAATTGTCACAACTGCACACAACACAACAATAAAAATAATGTAAAAAATAGTAAAACTAATCATGGTGCTACATCCGAAAGCTGCCCCCGTATCATCCACATGCTGCAAAAAATCAATAGTAGAATCGATTATGGATCTTAATCATCAACAACACAATAGAACAACTAACTCTAATCACATAAACTGTATCCAAATTAACACAGGTCGCAGCAAAAACGCAACACAAGAATTACTGGTACACATTAACAAATATTCCACTGACATTATTTTTATATCGGAACCTCACATAAAAGACAACAAAACTATAAAAAATATACCTGGCTATACTATTTACCAGTTTTACACTGACCGCCCTGTTAGGGCGGCCATACTTATTAAAAATAATCTGTGCAGTACAATTGGTTTGACTGAATTCTCGGACTCCGACCTCAGCGTTGTATGCATCACAGACTGTAGAGGACGTAAGATATACTTGGCATCTGTATATGTAGAGCCAAGACAGGATAAATACCAGGTGTTACAGAGGCTGGAGCACTTCTTGCACAGAACTGCGGGATCAAGGCATGTCATCTCCGGGGATTTTAATGGATGGAGTAACCTGTGGGGATCCCCATCCAACAATCGACGAGGCAATGACATAGCCAACATCATCGCAATTCACAACCTCAAGGTCTGCAATGTAGGAAGTGTTCCAACCTTTGAGACCGTTACCCATGGAGTACCTCGATCATCAATAATTGACATCACTCTAACGGAGTTGGGGACGGGGATGTCTGTTGATGATTGGTCTGTAAATCATGACATATGCCCGTCTTCCGACCATAACGCAATTACATTTAAGATTTTATTAAACCGGCTTAAACTTTCTAAAAATAAGAAAACATCTACTTTTAAATACAATACTCGTGGTGTCAAATGGGACCAGATGGCGGAAACATTCGGCACGGAGCTTAAAAAACATCTACCTGCACATAATCATATTAGCGAATGCAATAGCCAGGAGTTGGAGAAATTTATATTGGACCTCACTTCCGCAATACAAATTACGTGTAATAACACACTTCCTCGCTCTAACGATTACCCCCGGCGTGCTCCCTGGTGGAATGACACGCTTGAGGAGTTAAAACGTAAGGTAATCTCCAACCACCATAAGCTATCAAAACAGAAGAAACGTCAGCTGCCCCTGGATGAGCTGCTTAATGAAAGAAGCAGACTCAAAAAGGAGTACTCTGACGCCTTCTGCGCGGCATCTACCGAATCTTTTAGAGACTTCTGCCAAAAACAGAAAAAGGAAGATGTCTGGTCGGTCACTAATCGGCTCATCAAATCACAACCACAGACACAACCTCCATCCACTCTAAAACTTCCGGATGGCAGGTTCACCACTGATACCACGGACACAGCTACGGTGCTCATGAATCGATTCTATCCAGACGACGATCAGGACTCCACTCAATCACAGGCAGACACTCGCTTACTCATGCACGAACCACTGCTGACACCTTCGGAAGCTCCGTTCACTCACAAAGAAGTGACAGAATGTCTGAAAAACATGAACCCCAGAAAGGCTCCTGGATTGGACAACCTGACTTCGGACATATGCCTTCAAGTCGCGAATGCCGTTCCTGGCGTCATCACTGATGTCATGAACAGGTGTTTGCGGCTTGAATACTTTCCGGAATGCTGGAAAGTGGCATATGTCAAAATAATCCCCAAACCGAACAAGACCAATTATAATGAGCCATCAGCATTTCGACCTATCGGGCTTATCAACGTCTTTGGTAAAGTCCTCGAACGTCTGATCATGAACCGACTTCTATATTTCATGAATGTCAATCAGTCGATGAGCGAACGCCAATTCGGCTTCAGACAGCAGATTTCAACCGTTCATGCTATCCATTCGGCCCTTGATATCATGGAGACAGCCAAGAACAACGCTGAACATGTTATTACCATCTCCCTTGATATCAAGGCTGCCTTCGATAACACCTGGTGGCCTGCTGTCTTTAAGAGGCTTCGCTTGATTGGCTGCCCTGCGAACATATACAATATTCTTCGCAATTACGTTGTAAATAGAAAGGTCCACGTCAATTATGCGGACGCCAGCGTAAGCAAGACAATGACCAGGGGCTGTATACAGGGCTCCGTCTGTGGCCCCACGCTATGGAACCTGGTGCTGGATGAGCTTCTGCTTCTTGACATGCCTGATGGGTGCCACATTCAAGCCTATGCAGATGATGTACTTCTAATCTGCCACCACAAAACCATACATGGGCTTGAGTGCGCCACAAACCGGGCATTGAATATCATCACCAACTGGGGTTCGGGGGTCAAACTCACGTTTGGACCGGATAAAACCCAGGCAATCGGTCTCACTAATAAAGCAACAAAATGCGATGTCAAAGTTTATAATCAACAGCTGAAATTTGTAAATTACATAAAATACCTGGGTGTCCTAATCGACCGTAAGCTACGATTCACTCAGCACTGCGAGCATATAATTGGCAAAGCTAAATCCTTGTTCAATAAGCTATTAGTTTTTACACGGCCCACTTGGGGGGTTCACCCTGACAACATCAAAACAATTTATCTTCAAGTAATTCAGCCAATTATATGCTACGCTGCTAGTGTGTGGTCCCGAGCACTGGAATACAAGTTTATACAAAATAAATTTCTATCCTTGCAGAGACTGTTCGCTATCAAGATAATTCAGGGCTTTCGAACTATAAGTACCAATGCATCCATCTCCATTTCAAGTTTGACACCTCTTCCTAACAAAGTACTGGAAGTGTCTGATATCGAACAGTCTAAGCTGAGGGGGCACACCAGGTTTCTCCCTGGTGATATTCCTATCGAAAAACCTTCCCATCCGGCCAAACTGCTGCATCCGGTATTCAGGACGGGTATATCATACAAGTCGGTGACCTCTCCGGAGGACTTCAACTCTCTCGACAGGGACGCTGCTTGTATGATATACACCGACGGCAGCAGACATGATGATGCTGTGGGCGCGGCTTTCGTCGCTTTCAGCCCCGACGGAACTGAAACTATCAAAAAATATAAATTACACTCCACCTGTTCTGTCTTCCAGGCAGAACTTCTGGCAATCTTAAAAGCCTGTGAGTGGTCATCCACCCAACAATTCAATAAACTAATAATTCTCTCAGACAGTCAATCTGGCCTTATGGAATTAAGCAACATAAATAGTCACAACTACTTTGTAGTTCGCATTCACGACTCACTCCATAGGGCCAGATGCAAAGGTGTCAACATACAATTTGTGTGGATCAAAGCCCACGTAGGTTTTCATGGTAATGAGGCTGCTGATGCCGCTGCTAAATCAGCCGCGTCTATGCATAAGCAGCCTGATTACTATCAAACCCCAGTTAGCTACATTAAACTCAAAAATAAAGAACTATCAAATCTTGCATCCGCTAACTTATACAACGACATTAACTCTTGCGTTTACACCAAATCTTTGCTCCCCACTTACTCTGATTTACAAGAATTCACTAATGTAATAAGGCCATCTTTTGCAATAACACAATTTCTCACCAATCACGGGTTCCACAAGGAATACCTTCACCGGTTCCATATTGTAAGCGATAATCATTGCCCTTGCGACAACTCAACTCCTCAAAGTATTCAACATTTAATTGCAGACTGTCCTAAATTCGAATCAATAAGATTGAACCATTCTCTTACTTGCTCACTTCTCAACATTGAACCCTTCAACCTGAAACAAATCATCACTAAAGAAACCACCACCAATTCATACGTATCATATATAACTAAAATAGTAAAAGAACTGAAAAAGTTCAATGCAACCTAATTATGTGTGTAATCAAATACTCTGAATCTGTATTCCATCAACACCTTAATGTACGACATGATATAAGAGTATACGAGTAAACCATTAGCTCCGCGCTCTTATAATACCTTGTATTACGTAGCAATATTTAAAAAAAAAAAAAAAAAACCTAACCTAACCTAACCTAACCTAACCTAACCTAACCTAACCTAACCTAACCTAACCTAACCTAACCTAACCTAACCTAACCTAACCTAACCTAACCTAACCTAACCTAACCTAACCTAACCTAACCTAACCTAACCTAACCTAACCTAACCTAACCTAACCTAACCTAACCTAACCTAACCTAACCTAACCTAACCTAACCTAACCTAACCTAACCTAACCTAACCTAACCTAACCTAACCTAACCTAACCTAACCTAACCTAACCTAACCTAACCTAACCTAACCTAACCTAACCTAACCTAACCTAACCTAACCTAACCTAACCTAACCTAACCTAACCTAACCTAACCTAACCTAACCTAACCTAACCTAACCTAACCTAACCTAACCTAACCTAACCTAACCTAACCTAACCTAACCTAACCTAACCTAACCTAACCTAACCTAACCTAACCTAACCTAACCTAACCTAACCTAACCTAACCTAACCTAACCTAACCTAACCTAACCTAACCTAACCTAACCTAACCTAACCTAACCTAACCTAACCTAACCTAACCTAACCTAACCTAACCTAACCTAACCTAACCTAACCTAACCTAACCTAACCTAACCTAACCTAACCTAACCTAACCTAACCTAACCTAACCTAACCTAACCTAACCTAACCTAACCTAACCTAACCTAACCTAACCTAACCTAACCTAACCTAACCTAACCTAACCTAACCTAACCTAACCTAACCTAACCTAACCTAACCTAACCTAACCTAACCTAACCTAACCTAACCTAACCTAACCTAACCTAACCTAACCTAACCTAACCTAACCTAACCTAACCTAACCTAACCTAACCTAACCTAACCTAACCTAACCTAACCTAACCTAACCTAACCTAACCTAACCTAACCTAACCTAACCTAACCTAACCTAACCTAACCTAACCTAACCTAACCTAACCTAACCTAACCTAACCTAACCTAACCTAACCTAACCTAACCTAACCTAACCTAACCTAACCTAACCTAACCTAACCTAACCTAACCTAACCTAACCTAACCTAACCTAACCTAACCTAACCTAACCTAACCTAACCTAACCTAACCTAACCTAACCTAACCTAACCTAACCTAAACCTAACCTAACCTAACCTAACCTAACCTAACCTAACCTAACCTAACCTAACCTAACCTAACCTAACCTAACCTAACCTAACCTAACCTAACCTAACCTAACCTAACCAACCAACTTCTAAACATAGGAAAGAGACCCAATTTGACAAAGTTTTGAAGCTAATTTGCCCCGACTTTTAGATACCACTCTTACCCCCCTAGCCCTTCTGGTTACCGAAATATTAAATTTTTTCTTTCACGACACTTAGCAGTTTTTCAAAAATTCACCAAAAATTCATTTTTCAATATTTTTCCAATTTTCTTTTACAGTAATATCAGTTTCAATTAGTTTTAAATCATTACATTCACAAATAAATTCTTCACAATTAGCTTCAGTTCAATTTTCATACATTTACACAAAAAAGTCGTACCCTCATAAAAGTATCTGAGCAATCCTGTTTTTCGCCTATAACTTTAGTTTTCCCTGGTAGATTTTTGTTTTGTTTTCGTATTTAGATTCCTTTAATTTTTTGCAAACTTTAATGTCATATAGCTTTTGTCCATATCTCCACTAGTTTTCTTGCAACATCCAAAGTTCACTTCCCTCGTAATTTTTAGTAGTTTTTCAGTTTTTTGATAATTTTGTTCAGCTGACTTTGTTTTAAAAATCTAGTTTTCAGATATAATTTAAAGCTCAATTGCCCGCATTTTTAGATACCAGAATCAACTCGGTACCTTATCGGGTTCTTGAGAAATTAATTTTTTCATCACTTTTAGAAAATCAAAATTTAGAATCGCAATAACTTTTTATTTCTGCCATAGATTTCAGTCGTTTTTTCTCGTAACGTACTCATTTTACGTTAGCTATTTGATTTATTATAGTAATTTAGGATATTAGATCTTTTTTCATACAAACAGGTATAAATACCTACCCAATTTTTGGCGCCTGCAGAAAGTGTGGCGGCAATCACTTTTGATCACAAATTACTTAAAAAATAAGCGGTAGATTTAAGTTTTTATTGTCTAAATAGATAGAACTCGTTAATATCTTTACTTTTTATTTGAAACTTTTTTCTTAGAAACGCATAATTCACCCTGTAATTTGGATTTTTAGATTTTTGTAAAATCATACAGTAATAATTTAATTTCTTAGCCCCCTTAAGAGTTAAAAATCTAAAAACTCTATAGTATATAGATATAAATAGTACCTACCTAGATTCTTTTGGTTTGATACACTACCTGTCATAGTTTAGGAGATATAAATTTCTGAAATTTTTGTAAATCACACAATCCGGAAATGTACCACACACCTCCTGCATCGCCCAGAAAGGCGCGCGCGTACCCCCGTGAACCTGTCGCGGGTGCTAAACCCACCGGCGAAGAGCTGGCAAAAGTCACAGAGACTGAGCAGGTCGCAGGCAAAGATGGCGTCCCACCGCTGATAGACCTACAGGACGATATGCCGACTTCACATAACAAAACATTTGTGGTGCAAGCGGAAGTGCACAGGCAAGTGATTGAAGCCGGCACCTCGACTCCGCTATCAGCCATAACATTAACTGCCCCAAACGCGACACAGGCCCCGAACCCGGCGACGGAGGAACCAATCGCTGCGGCTGGCAGTCCCAGTTCGGACATCACCGAAATGGGGCGGCTATGGATGAGCAGGGACACATCCATTAGTAGCCCCGGATCAAAGACTCGTGCAGGAAGGCACCGAACTGAGGTGACTCGCAATCTTGACGATATTGTGACGCAACTAAAGCAAAATAGGAGCGTCACAAAAGCAAACAAAATTACCATACTAAAGGCTGTCGAAGCCATCCGCGACGCCACAATAAGGTTTACTAGCGAGATGGATGTGATTGGCGTGGAACACGCCAGCAAAACACCCGCACAAATAACACAGGTACTGGCTTTGGACACAGATCAGTTGAAACATGACATTATCGCTGGGGTTCAACTTGAGTTGTCGAAAATGCGTGCTGAAATGCGAGCCGAACAGCAAGCTATAAGAGAAATGGTCATGATAAAAACCAATACCGAAATGGAATGCAGAAACACAAGTGAGCAAAGCGAAACATTTGCCACCGTTGTCGGTAAAACAAAGAGCAGGAAGCATCGGTCCGAAGCTGCGGCGGCGGCAGCGGCGGGCGTGAGGCATGAGGATGACATGGCCTCGCCCGCTGTGGGCAGACCATATAGGCCCAGGGTCGTCCGACCTCAGGCGCCTCCTCAGCCGCCAACTAACTTTGCTGTCTTGCTGGAGTCTATTGACCCCAGACACGACAGCAAGGACGTGCTAAAGGAGGTCAAAGATAAGGTTAACGTAGTGGACATTGGCATAGGCATTAAAAGCATTAGGGAAACTCGGAACAAGAAAGTTATGATTAGCTGTGAGAGTCACGAAGATAGAAAGAAGCTTAGCGCTGCCATCAAGGCGAAGACAGCTAACATAACTGTTGAAGTGCCCAAAATGCGAAACCCACAACTGCGGATTATCGGCGTCATCCCAGATTTTGCAAATGCAAAAATAGCTGACGCCATAATCAAGCAAAATACCAGGCTCATAGCAGACATTCCAGAGGAGGAAAAAGTAGTGACATTTGTTAGATCTGTCAAGGGAAGAAACGACTCAATAAAAAATGTCATAGTGGAATCCAGCCCGCAGGTGTGGGCTGCCCTGAGAGAACAAAAAGTTAAGATTGGCTACCAATCGGTAATGGCTGTGGACCAATCGCCCATTATACAATGCTATAAGTGCCATGGTTTTGGACACCGTGCCACTGAATGTCGTGCTGAAATAAAATGTGCTTACTGTGCCGAAAATCACGACACACGTAGTTGCACTAAACGTGAGTCTGGACCGCGTTGCGTCAACTGCGTCAACAGTGGCAGGAACCATGAGCACTTCGCATACAGCCAATCTTGCCCTGAATGGGTCAAGTGGGATCGCATAGCGAGATCAGCAGTCCGATATTGCTAAGGGCGTCCCAAAGAACACCACAAACAGGACTAACTTAACAGCTGTTCAATGCAATCTTGGCAAGGGATATAATGCTACCCAAGAATTAATAAAATGCGTCAGAGATAACGAGTATGACGTAGTTTTCATTACGGAACCATATGTTGGCAAGAACCAGCATATGAAGAACATTGACGGTTATGACTTGTACCAACACGGAAATATAAATAATAGGACCAAGGCCTGCATCGCCATCAAAAAGAGCATTGGGAACTACATTGGAATCACGCAGCACGCAACTACCAACCTTGCCACGGTGCAAATATATTTGGGGAACAAGAAAATGTTGCTATCTTCAGCATACATTGAACCCGGAGAAGACCCTATCAACACAATAGCGCAAATAGAGCAACTCGTAAAGTCGTACCCGAATGCAGAGCACTTAATCTGTGGCGACTTTAACGGTTGGCACACTTCGTGGGGATCGGCCAGAAGCAATGATAGGGGCAGAATCATCTGCGACCTTGCCATCGCTAATGATCTCGTGGTGTGCAACGTCGGTGATGAGGCTACGTTTGAGACAGTCACGCACGGACAAGTGAGAACCTCAATCGTAGACTTAACTCTAGCGTCAGTAGGCATTGCCAACTATATCACGGACTGGTCTGTTAATCTTGGAATTATACCCACTTCGGACCACCATGGTATTGAGTTCCAAATAAAGACCTATCATAATAAGATTAAAAAGAAAACCACTACAACAACTCACAAATACTACACAGAGAGGGCGAACTGGGAGGACTTCTCACAGGAACTCAAACTAAATAAGGAAAGATCTGAAATAAATAACATCGACATTGAAACGCTTAACGAAAACGGTGTTGAAACATACATATCAAACCTAACTAATGTACTGACCAAAACTTGTGATAAAATCTTTGCTAGGAAAATACCTCATACAAAAATACCATGGTGGACTGAAGAACTAACAAATATGAAAAGGCATGTCATACATCTCCATCACCGCCTCCAGGACTTGAAAAGAGGCAAAAAAGATATCACTAACATCATACTTGAACTGGCTGATGCGAGAACCAAATACGCCCAACAAATACGGACAACATCCACCGACCACTTTCGCGAATTCTGCAAGAGTCAGGGAAAGGATGACGTATGGTCCATCACCAATCGCCTATTAAAAAGCGCTCCACAACCACAACCGCCTGCTACCCTCAAAATGGACGACGGATCATACACAACGTCCATACTTGACACTGCCGAAAAACTCGCCATAAAATTCTTTCCTTTAGACTCCGCTGTTAACGACACCCCACACCACAAGCATATAAGAGAAATAGCAACTAATAACATAAACGCCAACGAACCTGGAATAGACAACGATGACCCACAATTTAATATTCACGAGATCACAGACATCATCAAAAACATGAGTCCCAAAAAGGCTCCAGGTCCCGACCACTTCACGGCTGACATATGTAAGCATTACATTGAATGTTATCCTGATGAAGTTACCAAGTTATATAACAGATGCCTAAAGTTGAAATATTTCCCTACAGCCTGGAAAAATGCCTACATCAGAACAATCCCCAAACCCAACAAAACGCAATACACGGAAACATCCGCCTACCGACCCATAGGTTTAATTAATGTCTTTGGAAAGATACTCGAGAAGCTGATAGCGACCCGACTTACCTATCACATGCAAATAAATAACACATGCAGCAACAAACAATTCGGATTTCGGGAACAACGGTCCACCAATGACGCACTTTACAGCGCTGTAAGCAAGATAAAACAGTGCAAAGAGAACGGACGCCTAACGGTTGCCATATCGTTAGACATTGCGGGGGCGTTCGATAATGCCTGGTGGCCTGCTTTGTTAAAACGGCTATCAGACGTAAACTGCCCCAATAATCTGCTAAAAATAATATACAGCTATTTGAAAGATCGCACCATAACACTTAGCTACTCTGACGAAACCGTGACCAAAATACAGACCCGAGGATGCGTCCAGGGTTCGGTCCTCGGGCCTATTTTTTGGAATACCATAATGGACTCGCTATTAGAACAGGACATAGCCGACTATAACTACATACAAGCTTATGCTGATGACGTTCTCCTGATATGCTCCGGGAAGGACATATCAGAATTAGAAAGCAACGCCAACAAACTACTAAACACAGCTTATCAATGGGGCCAAAACAACAAGCTGCAATTTGGTCCATTAAAAACTAAAATGATCGCCCATACACCTAAAGCCAAGGCGGCAAAAATACATATGAATGGCGTTCCAATCCCATTTGATACACAATTCAAGTTGCTCGGAGTCATTATTGACCAGCACCTGAATTTCATTAAGCATACAGAGTATATAATTAATAAGGCGCAGCGAATATATAAAAGGTTGTGCATATTCGTTAAACCAACGTGGGGTGTGCATGCCGCCAATATTAACACAATATACAGGCAGGTGATCGAGCCAATAATCACGTATGCAGCGGAAATATGGTGGCATGCCACCAAATATAAGAAAGTCAACAACTCTTTACTCAGCCTACAACGCGCGTTTGCTGTAAAAATACTACATGGGTTCAGAACCTTGCCCACAATATCCTCGATTGCGCTAGCGGGACTTACGCCACTCCCTGAGAAAGTAAAACTAGTAGCGTCCATCGAAAGCGTAAAACGCACATCGATCACAGACTACTTACCTCACGACGTCATATACGATAAAAGAGTGCCGGTCACTGAGCTCTTACATCCAGCTCGCCGACCACACATTGCAATTGGTGACATAAATAATAATAACGAGCTGGAGCCCTACTACTCCACCGACATGCACCGCATCTATACAGATGGCAGCAAGCACGATGGAGTGGTGGGTGCTGCAGTCGTAATACATCATCCTGACGGTCGTAGCATGAACAAAAAGCTCAAACTGCATAACAGCTGCACAGTGTTCCAGGCTGAGTGCCTGGCAATAAAGGTAGCCTGCCACCTTTGCTGGACACTCGGCTTGGAAAAGGCAACGATATTTTCGGACTCAAAAGCCGCACTGCTAGAGCTAGCTAATCGAAACAGCACGAACGCCATGATTAGCGAAGCACACAACGACATAGTGAGAATACGCGAGCAGGGACACACAGTCGACTTCTGCTGGATAAAAGCACATGTCGGCCTTCTTGGCAACGAGGAGGCTGACATGGCAGCGAAGTCGGCTGCGTCATTACATAAACCACCGGACTATATTAAATTCCCACTAACCTATCATAAAAACAAACAATATGCAGAAATACTACAATCTCAGGAACACACATACATTACAAGTACAACAGGAACGCATGTCAAGCAATGGCTTCCCACACTAGAAAACATACAAACGTTTAGAAAGCATTTCGAATTTACCTTTCAGATGACCCAAATAATTACTGGCCACGGGTTTCATAAATCCTATTTACACCGACACCACATAACAGATACGAATGCGTGCCCGTGTGATGATGACACGCCGCAAACTATTAAACATTTGTTACAAGATTGCCCTAAGTACTCAACACAAAGGCTGGATCACGAAGTGACGTGCAGAATACACAACATCGACCCTTATAATATTCAAGAAATAATACAGAAGGAGGAAACTAAAAAGTCATTCGTCAAATATACCACCAACATAGTAAACAGCCTTAAGAAGTTTAACAATACATAATCTGAGGAAGCATAATTAAAGTAAAACAAAATTAAAGTAAACCAAAATAGTACTAATTAATAAACGAACAAAAAACGGTTGCCCGTATCACCGGCGGGAACCTACACTCAGTAAAACGTCCAATGGTCGCCCGTATCATTAGCGGGGGCCATTGGTACTACATACAGTTAAATATAAAAAAAAAAAAAAAAAAAAAAAAAAAAAAAACCTAACCTAACCTAACCTAACCTAACCTAACCTAACCTAACCTAACCTAACCTAACCTAACCTAACCTAACCTAACCTAACCTAACCTAACCTAACCTAACCTAACCTAACCTAACCTAACCTAACCTAACCTAACCTAACCTAACCCAACCTAACCTAACCTAACCTAACCTTTTTTTTTTTTGATTACCCAGAGGAATGCATTGAATTGCATACCACTACGTAACATAAGGCCCCCGGGGGTGAGAGCCGAATATTACGCATTGGTTATGTGGGGCTCTCTAGTCCACTAAAGACTAGCCTACCCACTAAACCTCTGGGATGCTGCCAACCCTTGTGCCGTAGTGGTGAAGCCATGGGATCGCGAACATGTCACCACGACTCCACCGGCACTTTCGCCCTAGGGCGAACCCTCACCGAAAGACACACTGTAGCATAACCAGCATGCCTTACCCTCACCACTTCCCCAAGCCCCCAGGAAGCAGAGACCGCCACCGTCACACGGTGCTTCGGTCCCACCCTCTTCACTGCGGGAGGACAAACGCCCCTACCCCGCAGCCTGCCATGGGAGGACAAACGCCCCTACCCCACGACGTTTGGCTGGTATTCGCAGAGGGAAGATAGCAAGCGCGCAACTGAGCGGCTATCCTCCCCCTCCCAGGGTGCACCACGAGGAGGAACCAGCCCTGCACCCCAACCTAACCTAACCTAACCTAACCTAACCTAACCTAACCTAACCTAACCTAACCTAACCTAACCTAACCTAACCTAACCTAACCTAACCTAACCTAACCTAACCTAACCTAACCTAACCTAACCTAACCTAACCTAACCTAACCTAACCTAACCTAACCTAACCTAACCTAACCTAACCTAACCTAACCTAACCTAACCTAACCTAACCTAACCTTTTTTTTTTTTTTTTTTTTTTTTTTTTTTTTTTTTTTTTTTTTTTTTTTTTTTTACGTGGGGAAATGCGTTACGCATACCACCCGGGCGCGGGGACGGACCCGGGTGGTTATGTGGGACTCCCAGGGCTAATGAGGCCCTGGTATACCCACTAAAACCCCACGGTTGCCGCCTCAAGGCTATAAAGCGAGGCTGCGGGAACGACCAATGCATACTTCCGCGGCCTCGCTAGCGGCTGCCCGTTGCCGGACCCAGACTTGATGTTCATCCTCTACCAACGCGTTACCTACTGTTGCGGCACGCTTGACACCCCGGGACCTTCATGTAGGTGGCAGATGTCCCCGTGTCTACCACCCACAGGTGCCCTTAAGGGGGAAGTCGGCGGTCATAGGCTAACCGCCTTCGCCCCACGCGTTTTCGGCGCATTTGTTGGGAGGCAGGGTCGTCCTCCCTTTCGCGCTCTGCCGCCTCTTTTTTCGACATGGCTGCCTCAGCAAAATCGAGGACAGCCTTCCAGGATCTGTCACTGTCTACCATGCTACGGACTATGGCAGGCAGTGACAGATCCCTTCCTACTACGGCGCTCAATGTGCGGCGCTCTACTTCCCAGGCTGGGCATGCTTCCAGCATGTGCTGGGCTGTCTCCTCCGGACAGTTGCCACAGTGGTGGCATTCTGATGTAGGTTCTCTCTGGGCTATGTTGTGAAGGTACTTTCCAAAACAACCATGCCCAGAAAGAACCTGTGTCAGCCAAAACGTCATAGGGCCGTGTTCCCGGTCAAGCCACTGCTTAAGAACCGGCTGGATTGCAGCGATGGTCCGCTGACCGGCGCTGGGACGCATTAGTCTTAAGTCCCAAATCTCAATCATTTGGAGACGAACCGTGTCTCTTTGTTTTTCTACCTCTCTAGGTGCTGGCGAATCCCCTCTCTGACGCGCCTCCTCGCGCCAGCGGTAAACCGCTGCGAGGGCTCTCGCGTCGAGGTCCCAGGGGAGAGAGCCAGCCATTACGCACGCTGCCTCAAACGAGATAGTGCGGTACCCCCTTATCATTCTCGTCGCCATAGCCCTCTGGGGCGTTTTGAGCAAGGATGCCGCTTCCTTTTTGAGGTCGTCTGCCCAAACCGGGGCTCCGTACAGGGCCATAGATCGAACGACCCCCATGTACAGCCGTCGACACGACGCCTTGGGCCCCCCCTTGTTAGGGAGTATACGCCCTAGGGCGCCGGCAGCTCCTAGCAGCTTCGGCAGAAGGTGCTTGAAGTGGGAGTGGAACGTCCATCTACTGTCGAGTGTCAGGCCCAGATACCTCATAGTAGACTCGACTCCGATTCTAGTTCCACTCACCACTATATGCGCATCCGGCGGGGGCGCATTGCGGGACCCATGAAAACACAAGGCTTCCGATTTTTGCAGAGCCACTTTAAGCCCCAAACGCCGAATTCGCCCCACCACATGGGCAACTCCTGCTGTCGCCAGTATGGCGGCCTGCCTAAATGTTTTGCCGCGAGCAGTCACCAGGGTGTCATCGGCGTAACAGGTGAGGCTAACACCTGGGAGATTTGCGCCTCGCAGAACCCAGTCGTACCCAATGTTCCACAGGAGTGGTCCCAGGACCGACCCCTGTGGAACACCGCACGACATGGGATATCGCGCCCACTCCTCTCGACCCGGGTAAGTTACAAACCTGTCAGACAAGTACGACTCGATTGTCCTCCTCAAATATTCAGGTACCTGGTGGAACCGCAGTGCCTCCTTGACGCAGCTCCATGGCAAGGTGTTAAAAGCATTGGCGATGTCCAGAGAGACCGCCAGAATGACTTCACCTCTGGACACCGCCTCATCCGCCAGAGCTTTTACGCGCAAGATAGCGCCAACCGTCGACCGGCCACTGCGGAAACCAAACTGGCAATCTGCCACGTCAGGTCCAATGCGCCAGAGGTGCTTGATGAGTCGATTTGCCGTTATGCGCTCGAACAGCTTTGCGATCTCATCAAGCAACACTATCGGGCGGTATGCAGATGGTGAGTCTGCCGGGCGCCCATCCTTCTTCAGGAGGACCAGTTTGCCTGTCTTCCATTGCCGTGGGAAGCAGGCATGTTGGAAGCATCCTGTGAATAGCCTCAGCATTCTTGTCTCAAGAACCTTGCTCACTAAGACCCAAGCGCGACCCGGTATGCCATCCGGTCCGGGGGCTGTGTTTTTGGCCTTGAGTCTTAGTATAGCGGCACCAAGTTCGCCACCGGATACTACAGGTACCTCTTCTTCATCCGCTAAGGGTTCCGCAACTGCTACCATTGCCGGAGGAACGAAATTATCGCAGTCCGGAAATAGCGCTTGCACCACGCTCGAAAGTAGGTCCGGCTCTAGAGTCCGTGTTAGAGGAGGAGCCCAGGGGCGGAGCTTGCTTCGGACCATTTTATATGGCCGGCCCCATGGGTCATTGTCGAGAGTTTTGAGCAGCTCTAACTGAGATCTCTCTTTTGCTTGGCTGATGGCCACCTGCAGAGTCTTTTTGTGCTCTCTGTAAGTCGTGTACAGTTCCGCTTCGCGATTTGGATCTCTGCGCCTGTGCCTTCTTTGGTGACTGTAGAGGCGCCTTGCCGCCACACACGTCTTCCTAAGTTCGTCCAGCTCTGTGGACCACCAATACACCTGCCTTTTAGGAGGAAGGGGCTTAGCTCGGGGCATCGCTGCGTCGCAGATGTTTGTCATTGCTCCGCCGAACCATTGCGCCTCTTCCTCTACGTCTACTGGGTCATTGGAAACCGGGTTCCATGCTTGGACCTCCGCGGCCAATGCTAGAGCGTCTCTGTCGAGGCGTTTTAATGCCCACCGAGGGCCGTCACCTGGCAGGGACTGGCTGATTGGGCCGCTCGGGGAATCTGGGAGCGCCGAGATCTGGTACCGTATGTAACGGTGGTCGGAAAGTGTCTCGACGCTCTCCAGTACTTCCCAGCCCTGGACTCGACGCGCTAAGGCAGCATTAGCGAACGTCACATCCACTATGGAGCCCCCCTGTTGCCGCACGCAGGTGTCGACAGTCCCTTCATTGACGACAAATAGACCTGTCGCGATAGCCCACTCCTCTAGCTCTCGCCCACGAGCGTCAGTTGATGGCGACCCCCACGATACCGACTTGGCATTGAGATCGCCAGCAAGAATTACAGGGCGTTGATGGCATCCGCCGATTATCGCTCCAATTTCTGCCAAATAGGCTTCAAATTCCGCCAGGCTTTTATTTGGCGAAAAATACACTCCTATCACCATGATGCCATCAATAAGAGCAACTACAAAACCTTTTCGCCTGTCTACTTTTTCAAATGGCTGCGAGCCATGCGACGGTTGCGTGACAATCGCCACCAAGCCATCGTGGTCGCCAACCCAATTGTCCCTTTGGGGGATAAAGTAGGGCTCGGAGACGACTGCCACATGTATCAACCACTGCGCCATGCTCTGACAAAGGAGGTCCTGAGCTCTGAGGCAGTGGTTGATATTCGCCTGAAGGAACTGTAGTGCCATTATGTTGTTTCCATGGGCGCTTCCTTCTCAGCCGCAGCCACGACTGTGGCAGGTTGGCGGACGGATTGCGAGGGGGCTCGAGAGCCATCGCCATTCCTTTTCCCCTTTCTACTAGTTTTGGAAGCAGTGCACGCTTTGCTCCCAATTGTGTGACTAGCCGGTTTATTTGCTGCCGCGCAGACAGCACAATGTGGCGTGGCGGAACACGCACCTGCCTTGTGGCCAGCCTGGCCACAGCGGTAGCATAAGTCACTGCGGTCCTCCTGTGCCTTGCACTGTGCCCGGACGTGTCCTGGTTCCAAGCACCGGAAGCAGCGCAAAGGCTTTTGGTCTAATAGCCTCACACGAGCCGACACCCATCCTACAAGGAGTCGTCCGCTATCCGTCAACTTTTTCACCGCTGTAACCGGGCACCGGACCCAAGCGGATCCCAGGCCAGACGGGTCCTGGCGGATTTCCCCACATTTTATTTGGTCAAGGGGGCACCCACCGGCCTTGACCACGGCCTCCCTGACGTCTTCGGGAGTAACAGAGTCGTCCAGCCCTGATATCCGCACCTCTGCGGTTTTCGTGGGTCTGGACACTTGAACAACTTCGCTGTTCAGCTGCTCCTTCAATTTGTTAGCGAGAGCGTCTGCTTTGTCGCCACTAGTTTCACCAGACACTTCAATAATAGTGGCCCCGGTGAGTGCCCGCTTAAACCGAACGCCCTCAATGTTCAGTTCATTGAGGTCAATTTTCGATCTCGCCTCCTTTATAATATCCGCGTATGTCGCGTTGTTCTGTCCATTCTCCGACTTCAGCGTCAAAACAATGGCCGCTGAACGTGGAGGTCGCAGTTTCCGCGTCTGCTTGGCAGCTGCCACTGGTGGTTTGGGCTTAGGGCCCGCTGCCGTCTTTTTGCCTTTTCTCACTACCTTGGTCCAACTTTCTTCCATGGACGCCGGTGCAGGTGGAAGTGGGCGTGGTTCCTGCAGTTGGGCAGGTTGAGCCACTTTTCCTTTCTTTTTCTTGGTGGCTTTCTTCTTGCCACCCTCACGAGGAGCAAGTTTCGAGCCGCCGGGGGCCGTCTGTTTTTTGGGACCACTGGGGCCAGCAACTGGTTGAGCTGCAGGAGCTGGAGCCATGGGTGCTGCTTTCCGTGTGTTGCCTGCGCTGTTGGCAGGTTGGGCCGTCATTTTCACCTTGTCTGCGGCCAGCGGCGGCCGCAAGGTCTTTTGCGGGAGGAGCCTGTCCTCCAGTGCCTCCAGTCTCGCGTTCACCATCTTTCCTACTTTTATCATCATCGCCCGCTCGGTGATTTCTTGTGGCTCCGATTCTATGGCCACAGCCTGGCGCTGCGATGGCGTAATTTGGGAGGAAGGTGCTGTTCCTCTAGCGAGCCGTAGCTCGTTTCGTAGCTCCTCGTGCTCTTTTTGGAGGTCTGCTACCTGAGCTTGCAGCCGAGCTATGACTCGCTGCAACTTTTTCGTCTCCTCCGTGGTGGTGCGTTCTAGCATCACCTGAGCAAAGTCCGTGATAGCAGCAGCCGCGTCCTTTAACTTTCGCTGATGGGTACCCTTGAGGTTCCCTGATGTGGCAACCACCTTGTGCACCACGGCCACGCTGTCCATTACTTGGGCATTGAGAGCTGACATGAGTTGGTCCTCTGTATCTGGCCCACTCTGTATCCTACGTTCTGCAGTTGGTCGCATACGTATTGTCATGCTCTCAAGTTCCGTCTCAGCTTTTTCGGCAGTTTGCCGACGGTACTCTTCTTTGGCCGCTTTATACAGCTCCCGGGTCTTGCCCAGGCCTGCGTATTTCCCTGTTACGGGGCGGTCCTTTCCTCTTAACTGTTTGCCGGTAGGTTTCTTCTTCGGCTCCAGCTCCTCCTCACTAGGCTCTGAGAGCTCTATCCGCCTTTTAAGGCTCTCCTCTGCCCAAAACCGGGTGAACGACGACGCGGTACTGGATGCAGACCCAGATCTTGACCTCGTCTTGACTGTCATAAGACTGGAGTCTGTGTCAGAACCCTCCAGTTTGCCTCCGGTGTCCATGGCGTTTAGGCGCTCGATTGACACTCGGCAGTCCCGCAACTGCGGTTGCGCCGGTGTTGCGTTAAAAGTAAAAACGCCACTGTTTTCCATTTCTGTTTCGACGCCTGCGGTTGCGTCCCTCCTCGCTTCTTCGGTTTGGCCCTGAGAAGGGCCGTTTTCGGGTTGGCCCTGAAAAGGGCCGTTTTGGGGTTGAATTTCTGAAGCCATAAAAACTGTTCCCACGAGTAGGAGGGAAATATATGGTCCACCCAGGCGGTGCCCTCTGCACCTGGGTAAGCCTATAATTACCCATCAGTGTGTCGGCCGGTACACTGATGGGGCAAAGCACTAGCGGCTGACACCTCCTCAGCCATGCATCCTCTCGCGGTGCTGCGCCGCTTAGGATTGGGGGTGATTTTTTATTGAGGTTGTCTTCCTCGCGGCCCAGCCAATTAAGGCAAGGCCACCGGTGCCCAACCAGAGCCGCAAAACATGACTACGGACTCGGTGTGGACAACGGCTGGTCCGGCGTCGACATTGTCGAGTGCACCTGGCACATCGCCGCACCCGTCGCCTCCATTTCTGGAGCGACACCCTCCATTTCATTTTTATAGTGGTTTGTTCCACTCGGCACTACTCTCAGTGAGCAGCACCCCCGGTCCGCTCAGTGCGGATTACGGGCTGCCCGACGGGGGGCCGGAAAACCACCCGCCGCGCCGCAGGCCTTGAAGGCCCGCCATCCCACGCCGCACAGCGGCCGCTGGCTCTAGAGAGCCCCGACAAAAAAGGTGCCGCGCACCACCGTCACAGCCCAGTAGGGCCATGCTGCATCCCTTACCATCTCGGAGAATCCGAGGCAAGACGGGAGCAGCAAGTTATAAACCCGGCAATAAAGCCCACGCAGGAGAATCTCGACTGCACTTCCACCGATGGCTGGTATTCGCAGAGGGAGGATAGCAAGCGCGCAACTGAGCGGCTATCCTCCCCCTCCCAGGGTGCACCACGAGGAGGAACCAGCCCTGCACCCCAACCTAACCTAACCTAACCTAACCTAACCTAACCTAACCTAACCTAACCTAACCTAACCTAACCTAACCTAACCTAACCTAACCTAACCTAACCTAACCTAACCTAACCTAACCTAACCTAACCTAACCTAACCTAACCTAACCTAACCTAACCTAACCTAACCTAACCTAACCTAACCTAACCTAACCTAACCTAACCTAACCTAACCTAACCTAACCTAACCTAACCTAACCTAACCTAACCTAACCTAACCTAACCTAACCTAACCTAACCTAACCTAACCTAACCTAACCTAACCTAACCTAACCTTTTTTTTTTTTTTTTTTTTTTTTTTTTAAGGAGAGGAAAAATGCATTACGCATACCACCCGGGTGAGGGGACAGACCCGGGTGGTTATGTGGGACTCCTCGTTACGGGCTGATGGGACCCCGAGTTTACCCACTAAAAAACCTCTCCGTCTGCCGCCGCTGTGCTGTACGGTGGGCTGCAGGAACGCTCGCGCTTGCATCTGCAGCACCACCAGCACCGCTCCGAGCCCTGGAGCGCCGCCTCCGGAGGCCGTTTTGGCCTCAATTTTACATCCTCACATCATTCCGCCTTCAGTGGCCTAATGCTGATTGACGGATGGCAGACTTCCCCATGCCTGCCATCCTATGGCCACTCTACGGAGGCAGGCGGCGGTCGTGCGCGGCCCGTCTTCGTCCGGCTCGCTTGCGGCGCCTTTGGTCGGCCAGTGGGTCGACCTCTCTGGCCCGCTCCGCCAGTTCCTTCTGTTGCAGGACTAGCTCGCAGAAGGTTTTCACTGCTTTCCAAGATCTGTCGCTGTCGACCATGGACTTCACCACGGCTGGCAGCGACAGATCCTGCCCCACTATAGCCACCAGGTCGTCCCTTTCTGGCCCCCACGCTGGGCACTCGTCCAGAGTGTGTTGAGCGGTATCCACCGCTGCGCCGCATTCATGACACTCTTCCGTCGGCTCCCTGCCGGCAACTTTGTGCAGATACCTCCCGAAGCAACCATGCCCCGATAGAATCTGCACGAGCCGGAACGTGAGGGAGCCATGTGTCCGCTCCAGCCACTGTGTCATGACTGGGCGTATCGCCGCAACAGTCCGGGCACCCGCAGTTGGTCTGGTCAGTCGGTCCACCCACTCCGAAATCGCCTCGCGGCATAGTTCGTCACGCTTGGCCTGGATCTCCTGCGGTGCTGGCCAAAAGTCTCTAGCACGCGCCTCCTCACGCCAGAAGAAGACTGACGCAAGGGTCCTCGCGTCTAAATCCCACGGCAGAGATCCGGCCAGCACACATGCCGCCTCTCCTGAGATCGTGCGGTATCCCCGTATGGACCTTATCGCCATTACTCTCTGCGCTCTGCGCAGCTGATTGGCATTCCCGGCGTTGAGATCTTTAGCCCATACTGGGGCACCGTAAAGGGCAATTGATCTTATTACCCCCGAGTATAGGCGACGGCACGACGCTTTTGGGCCCCCAAGATTCGGGAGCAAGCGCCCGAGCGCAGCAGCCGCACTCAGCAGCTTTGGAGTCAGCCGTTCGAAATGCGCCTCGAAGGACCACCGACTATCCAGGACGATGCCAAGGTACCGCATCGTCCGTTGGATGGGGATTCGCACGCCGCCGACAATTATGTGGGATCCGGGCTTGGGTGCTCTTCGGGGGCCGTGGAAGCATATGGCCTCCGATTTATTTAAGGCAACCTCCAGCCCTAGCCGCCGAATCTTTCCCACGACATGTGCCACTGCTGCAGTAGCCAAGATGGACGCGTCTCTAAGTGAGGCCCCGCGCGCTGTGACAAGGGTGTCGTCGGCGTAGCACACCAGCTCCACCCCGCGCAGACGACCTCCTCGCAACACCCAATCGTATCCGATGTTCCACAGGAGTGGTCCTAGTACCGACCCCTGTGGAACACCGCACACCATTTCCCGCCTCTCCCACTCATACTGCCCGGGAAAGGCCACAAACCTTCGAGACAGGTAGGCCCTTACAATTCGGCTGAGATGGTGGGGTACTTGGTGGTACAGCAACGCCTCAATGATGCAGCCCCAGGGGAGGGTGTTAAAAGCGTTGGCAATATCAAGCGACACTGCCAAGACGACGTCACCCTGGGAGACTGCATCCTCCGCTATCCTCTTGACCTGCAGGATCGCATGTACAGTTGAGCGACCACTGCGGAATCCATATTGACAATCGGCCAAGCCCGGCCCCTCGGCGGTAAGGTGCTTGATGAGACGGTTGGCGATGATCCGCTCAAAGAGCTTGCCCACCTCATCAAGCAACACGATGGGCCGGTAGGCCGACGGTGACTCCGCAGGACGACCCTCTTTCCTTAGCAGGACCAAGCGACCGATCTTCCATGCATCTGGGAAGTGACTCTGCTCCAGGCATTGGCTGAATAGCCGTCGCAACCTTGGCTCCAGGGCACTCATGGCTAGAACCCAGGCTCGACCCGGGATTCCGTCGAGCCCAGGCGCCGTATTTTTCGCCCTTAGCCTCAGCACCGCCGCTCCGAGCTCACCTTCAGTGACCCTGGGTGTCTCTGTTTCTGCCCCCTGCTGCCTCTCAGCTGCCCCAGGTAGCGCCATTGGCGGTGGGGGTTGTGGAGGTCTATGGGGGAACAGAGTAGCAACCACATTATCCAGCAGCTGGGGCTGGAGACTCTGTGTCAGTGGAGGGGCCCACGGGCGGAGTTTCTGCCTGACAAGCTTGTATGGCCTCCCCCATGGGTCTCTGTTTAGAATCTCCAGGAACTCTTCCCTTGCCCGGTCAATGGCATTGCTAATGGCAGATTTTAGGGCCACTTTTGCCTCCTTATACCTCGAGTACAGGGTCGCTTCCATCTCTTCATCTCTCAGCCGACGACCTCTCTGCCGTGTGTACTGGCGTCTCTTGAGCACACACTCCTCGCGCAACTGCGCAAGATCTGGAGACCACCAGTACACTGCGCGTCGGGGAGAGAAGGTCTTGGCTCGAGGCATTGCCGCGTCGCACGCCTCAGTCATGGACTTACGGAACCATTCGGCTTCTACCTCCACGTCAACCGCCTCCTCCGGTTCCACTGTCCATGACCGAACCAAAGCCGCCAGTTCTAGGGACTCTCGGTCAAGTTTTTTAAGCACCCAGCGAGGACCATCACCGACTGGGTCGTTACGTCTTGGGCGATCGGGCCTGGAGAGCGTCGCGACTCCGAATCTGATGTAACGGTGGTCGGATAGTGTTTCGACGCCAACCAGGACCTCCCAGTTTTGAACACGGTGTGCCAGGGTGGTGCTTGCAAACGTTATGTCTACGATGGAACCGCCCTGTTGCCGCACACACGTGTTTTCCGTGCCGGCGTTGATGACCGCCAGGTTTGCGCCAATTGCCCACTCTAGGAGAGTGCGCCCCCGTGGATCGGTTGCTGGGCATCCCCACGCCAAGCTCTTGGCGTTAAAATCGCCCGCGACAATCACAGGGGCCGGATGCAGTCTGCCAACAAGGGCGCCGAGCTCCACCAGAAATACCTCGAAGTCTGCCAGGCTTTTGTTCGGGGAGAAGTAGACCGCGACTACCGCCAACTCCCCGCAGGTTGCAGCGACACAGCCGTGACCCTTCGTTACGCTCCTAAAACTGGAGCCGGCAGCGCTCCGCGTAACTAAGGCCACAGTACCGTCAAGGTCTCCAGCCCAGTCGTCTCTGACCGGCACTCTGTAGGGCTCTGCTACTACAGCGATGTGTATACCCCATTGGGCTATACTCTGGCAGAGAAGGTCTTGGGCCCTGGCATCATGGTTGAGGTTCGCCTGAAGGAATTCTATGGTGTCCATTTAACCCACAACCATAGATAGATCCTCCTCTGCCGTAGACTGTCCCGCTGGGGTCGATTCAGCAAGCTGCAAAGGGGCCTGGAGGCCACGGGCAGCATTGGTCGCCTTTCTCTTTCCAGCAGCTTTGGGTGCAGTGCATGCCTTGCTGCTAATTCTGTGCCCAGACGGCTTACCGGCTGCTGCACATTCAACACAATGCGGCGAGGCGGTGCACTGGGCCGCTTTGTGACCATCTTTGCCGCATTGGAAGCAGCTGTTCGAGCGGTCCGTTTCCGCTGGGCACTGCGCACTGACATGACCGTTGCGGAAACACCGGAAACATCGCAAGGGTCTCTGGTCCATCAGTTTGACCTGCGCAGAGACCCATCCCACCAGAAGTCGGCCCGCGGAAACTATTTTCTTGGCGGCCATGACAGGGCAACGAACCCATACCGTCCCAAGGCCCGAGAAACCCTGGCGTATGTCTCCGACCTTTATTGCATCAATGGCGCATTCTCCATTGCGTGCCACCGCAGCAGCCACCTCTTCTGCCGAAACAGATTCGTCAAGGCCAGTGACCCTAACGTCCACAGTTTTTGAGGGCCTAGCCACTCGCACTTTATCTGTGCCGACCTGTTGCCGAATTGCCTCGGCTAGTTTGTCGGCTTTATCCCCGCTGGTTGTGCCGGGGACCTCGAGAATGCACGCTCCGGTGGCCGCTCTTCGGAAGCGCAGTCCGGTGGGGATGTCCAAATCCGCTAGCTGGACCTTGGTCCTGGCTTCAGCGATGACATCCTTGTAAGTCACGCCCCTCTCCGCTGCTTCTGGTTGTAGCGTCAGTACTACGGCCGCCGATCGTGGTGCTTTCAGCTTTTGGGCTTTCGCCTTTTCCACAGGCTGTGGTTGGGCAGCACGTTGCGCAGCCTTACGTCTGTTTCCTTTACTTGCCACCACGTTCCAGCCCTCTTTCATGGTGGCAGGCGCTGGTGGCAGTGAGCGAGGCGTGGGCGGCTCATTTGATATTTGAGTTCTGGCCTCGTTTCTCTTGTTTCCACCCTTTCTTTTGTCCTTCTTGTTGGTTCTGGCAGCTGGAGCAGATTGCGGCTTCTTGGTGGCATCGATGACGATTGCCTTGCCACTTGCCTTCGCTATTGTTGTAACCGCAGCGGATGCTGAGGATGCCGCAGCCTGATTTTTCCTCGTTGCTGCTAGTGGCGGCCGCAATTGTTTGGCCGGCAGTAGGCGACCCTCGGCTTCGAGCCCATCCAAGCGTGCGCCCACAATCTCTCCCACCTTGAGAGCCACTGCGCGCATGAGGTCCTCGTTCCCGAGAGCGGGTTCAAGGTTGCCCACCGGGCCCCTTCCACGTGTCAGTGGCCGTTTGTCAGCTCCAGGTGTCACCGGGTCGTGCATCTCAGTGTCCTGCACTGTGACGGGGGGTGGAAACTCGAGGCTTTCTTTCCTCCTAGCCCTGTCCATCTCCGCCTTTAGTTGGGCCAGTTCGCAGCGAAGACTGGCCATCTCCGCTTGCAGGCTTTTGTTCGCCGCCTGCAATTGACGAGTCTCGTCCGAGATTGTGCGCTCACTCAAAATTTGGACAGCCTCCCCGATGGTTTCCGCTGCCTCTTTGAGGGCGCGCACAAATGTGCCCTTCAGGTGTTTAGATTTGACCGCTACGTCCTTGATGATGGCCACCTGGGCGGTCACCGATTCAGTGAGGCCTGTGGCAGTCTCGTCCTTATTTGGTTTGGCAGGGAGCAGCTTTGGGAACTGTTTGTCCCACTTGTCTCTCGCTGCCTTTGCCTGGCTTGCAACAGCCCTCTCCGCCTCTATTTCAAGAGCCTCACGTTTCGCATCATTGAGGGCTTTCTGCGCCGCTGCTAGTCCGATATATTGGCCAGTCGTTGGCGGGCGGCCTCTAGGGCGCTTCACCTTCTCTGCTTCGTCCATCGACGAATCGTCCGAGAGGTGAAGAGAACCTTCTCTGCTATTGGGACCGGGCTGGGTCCAAAAACGCCCGCTAGGGCCCACCGAGCTATTGGAGTTCGACCTCGACCGTGATCGAACAGAAATGAGCGTGCAGTCTGATGACTGGTCGCTTTCTTCCTCTACTGCGAGCATGTCCGCCACGCTCTCCGCCATTTTTGCTGCGCCGTCCCTACTCCTTCTTCGGATGCGCTTCTCGACTTTTGTACCCTTAATCTTGGGTTTATCTCCTCCTTTCATCATGTTTTTTGTTTTTTTAAGTTCAGTTGCCATATGGTTCCCACGAGTGTGAGGGATATAAAAGTCCATCCAGGCGGTGCCCTCTGCACCTGGATAAGCCTAGCGTAACCCGTCAGTGTGTCGGCCGGTACACTAACGGGGCAAGCACTAACGACTGACTCCACCTCAGCCATGCATCCTCTCGCGGTGCTGCGCCGCTTAGGATTGGGGGTAATTTTTTATTGAGGTTGTCTTCCTCGCGGCCCGGCCAATAAAGGCAGGGCCCCCGCCGCCCGACCAAAGTCGCAAAACATGACTACGGCCTTGACGAGCAACGGGTCGGTCCGGCGTCGACTACACGTCGAGTGCACCTGGCACATCGCCGCACCCATCGCATCCATTTCTGGAGCGACCCTCCTCCGTTTCATTTTTATAGTGGTTTGTTCCACGCGGCACTACTCTCAGTGAGCAGCGCCCCCGGCCCGCTCAGTGCGGGTTACGGTCTGCCCGACGGAGGGACGGAACCCACCCGCCGCGCCGCGAGCCTTGAAGGCCCGCCATTCCACGCCGCTCAGCGGCCGCTGGCTCTAAAGAGCCCCGACAACACGGTGCCACGCACCACCACCGCTGCCCGAAGGGCCAGGCTGCATCCCATGCCATCTCAGATGACCTGAGGCGAGCTGGGAGCAGCAAAGAAACCCGGCATTGAAGCCCTCGCAGGAGTCTATAGACTCAACTGCCACCGCCTGTGACTGGTATTCGCAGAGAGAAGATAGCAAGCGCGCAACTGAGCGGCTATCCTCTCCCTCCCAGGGTGCACCACGAGGAGGAACCAGTCCTGCACCCCAACCTAACCTAACCTTTTTTTTTTTTTTTTTTTGTTTAGGAGGGGAGAAATGCTTTACGCATACCGCCCGGGTGCGGGAGGGGACCCGAGCGGTTATGTGGGACTCCCGTTAAGCGGCTAATGGGGCCTACGGTATACCCACTAAAAAACCCCCCCATATGCCACCTCGTCGCCTTTTTGGCGGGGTTACGAGAACGCTCTCGCTTACATTCGCAACCCCGCCGGCGGCAGCTGCTTCCGAGCAGCTCCATCGCGGGTGTCCGAAGACCCTCCACGCTGGACGCGCCAGATGGTTGGGTGCGCCTTCCTCCTCGGTCTCCATTATGTATTGTGGCGGACCCTCCCGAGACCGCCACAAGGAGACCTTGGGTGCCGGAATATTTCCCGGTACCCGGCGGCATATAAGGTCTATGGTTATGCCGCCGACCACACTTCGGCTGCAGAGGATAGGGCGAGTGGCAACGACAACACCAACACTCCTCTTCCTCTGCAGCCCCACCGACGCCGTTACGGCGGAACGGCCCCGCCAAGGTCGCAGGGGGTAGGGAGAGTGGCGCTCCGTAATACCATCACGCCTCTCCCCCTGCGATCCCACCTCGGCCGCAGAGGATAGGGAGAGCGGCAACGACAACACCGACACTCCTCTTCCTCTGCGGTCCACCTCCACGCGTCCTAAGCGGGCTCGGTGAGCCCGCTTGGAGCGTCCTCCTCGGGCCAGCCGGCGGCCCAAAACTGGCCGGCCCTGGGTGCCTCTTCGCTTCACCGTGGGTGACCAGTCCACGGTTACTGAGCCCCTCCACCACGACCAGGTGGGCACCCCACGGGGGGCAACCTAACCTAACCTTTTTTTTTTTTTTTTTTTTTTTTTTTTTTTTTGTTAACCCAGGGGAATCCGTTATGGATACCACCCGGCCCGGGAGTAACCGGGTGGTTATGTCCGACTCTCACGGACTAAACCCCTGGGGTGTTCCACCGCTCACTCTGTGTGCGGGGTTTCGGGAACGCTGCTGCACACCTCCGAGAACCCCGCGAGCGTTGCCCTTTTGGGCCCGTCTTATGGGCTGCTGAAGCAGCCTACTCCGCCGATAGCACCTCGGAACACTTGAGGGCTATCCGGCTCGGGACCTCTCCAGGCGGATGACGGGGCTCCCAACCCATCACCCGCAGGTCCCCCTTACGGCGGCTGCATGCGGCCTGCAAAGGCTCTGCGCCGCCGCCCTGCTCTCCTTCTGCGCTGAGGGAGCGCATCCGCGTCATTCTCGCGCTCGCGCTCTGCTGTCTCCTTCTGCGCCATAACCTCAGCGCAGAAGGTGGCCATCGCCTCCCAGGCCTCTTTTTCCTCTGCCATTCGCCTCACCAAGGCCGGCAGAGACAGGTCTCTTCCTACGACCGCGGACAGAGCAGCGCGGGGTTCCGCCCATGCAGGGCACTCCACGCGCGTGTGGTAGGCTGTGTCCGCGGCCCCTCCTCCACAATGATGGCAATTTGGAGTTGCCTCTCTTCGTACCACCTCACACAGGTACCTGCCGAAGCAACCATGCCCCGTGAGCATCTGCGTGAGATGGTACGATGGTGCGCCGTGCTTCCGATCAACCCATTTTTGTAGGATGGGCTGAACGGCGTCTACTAGTTCCCGGCTAGCTCCCGGGATCTCCAGTCTCTCGGCCCACTTTTCGAAGAGGCCGTTTCTGGCCTCCTCCCTCCACTTCCTGATTTCTTGCGGGGCTGGATGGTTATCCCGCGCTCTGGCCTCTTTCACCCTCCAGTACACCTCCGCCAGCGTTGTTGCTTCGAGGTCCCAGGGCGGGCACCCGGCTAGTAGACAGGCACTTACGTAGGAGCAGGTGCGGTACGCTCGAGCCACCCTGAGTGCTATGGCCCGTTGCGGCCTCCGCAGCTGGGCCACGCTCCGAGCACTCAGGTTGTCCGCCCATATTGGCGCTCCATACAGCGCCATTGAGCGTACCACTGCCACGTATAGGCGCCTGCTCGCTCCTCTCGGGCCTCCTTTATTCGGGAGGATCCTGCCAAGTGCCCCAGCTGTTGCCATTATCCTAGGGGCCAAGCGCTGGAAGTGTTCATCGAATTTCCATCGACCGTCGAGGACGAGTCCTAGGTATTTCATCGTCGACCCGACGGCGATGGGAGTTCCTCCGACAGTGATTACGGCCCCTGGCGGTGGTGCATTCCGAGGGCCATGGAACACTAGGGCCTCGGATTTATGTAGAGCCACCTCCAGGCCCAGAGCGCGGATGCGGTGCACCACATGTGCCACCCCTGCTGTCGCGATGTATGCCGCCTCGCGATGCGTCTTGCCTCGGGCCGAAACGAGGGTATCGTCCGCGTAGCAAGTGACGCTGATTCCTCGTATGGTGGCTCCGCGGAGGACCCAGTCGTAACCGATGTTCCACAGGAGAGGGCCTAAGACCGAGCCCTGTGGAACACCGCACGACATTTGCCGCCTGCCAACCCCAGTTTTTGTTGGAAATACCACAACGCGCCCGGCAAAGTAGTCTGCCACGAGGTCTTGCAGGTATTTGGGTACGTTGTGGTATTTCAGCGCCGCCTTTATTGTCTCCCAGGGCAGGGTGTTGAAGGCGTTAGAGATGTCCAGCGACACAGACATCACAACCCCACCCTGGGAAACTTCCTCCATCGCAAAGTCTCTGACTTTGGCAATTGCGTCCAGCGTCGAGCGTAGAGGTCGAAAGCCATACTGGCAGTCGCTCAAACCCGGCTGCATGCTCCTGACGAGACGGGTGGCGATTATACGCTCAAAGAGCTTTCCCATCTCGTCAAGTAGCACAATAGGGCGGTAGGCCGACGGCTGATCAGGGGGGCGCCCCTCCTTTCGGAGAAGCACCAGCTTCCCTGTTTTCCACCTTTGTGGGAACCGCCCCTGTGTCATGCAGGCAGTGAAAAGGTCTCCGACTCGTTTCTCCAATTCACTGAGCGCTATGGCTAGAGCACGTCCAGGGATGCCGTCTGGTCCGGGGGCCGTCTTTTTGGACCGGAGTTTGTACGCTGCAGCGGTGAGCTCGGCTTCGGTCACCGGCAGTATCTCCGCTTCCATCACCTGTGGGCGAGTTGTAGGTGCCATTGCTGGTGGGGCAAACTCATCTCTTTCGGGAAAGAGGGCGCCTACGACCCGGTTTACGAGTTCTGGCTCGAGACTAGTTGTCAAAGGGGGGGCCCAAGGCCGGAGCTTTTGCCTCACGGTCTTATATGGTCTGCCCCATGGGTCCCTGTTGAGGGTCTCGAGCCACTCCTCCCAGGCCGCCTCCTTAGCTTGCGCTATGGCCGTCTCCAGAGTTTTGCGAGCAGCCCTGTAGGTGTTGTACAGGGCATCTTCTTCAGTCTGGTCTCTGGTTTGCCTCCTCCTATATCTTGTGAACTGGCGGCGCGCGGTCACGCAAGCGTTCCGCAGATCGCGGAGTTCTGGTCGCCACCAGTACACTCGACGCTTTGGCAACTGAGATTTGGCCCTAGGCATCGATGCATCGCACACACGACCCAGCGCGTCATTCAGGTTCTGCACCTCTTGGTCCACCTGTATTGGCCTCTCTGGAATGGTACTGGCCCCCCAGGCCTCGACTATTGCCGCCTCTTTGGCGAGCTGCCTATCCAGTTTATTAATCACCCATCTTCGACTGTCCCCTGCAGCGGGTCGGTTCCTCGGCTGCTCGGCACGTGTAACAGTTGGGGTAGCGACATCGAACCTTATATATCGGTGGTCCGATAAGGTTTCTACCCCAACTTCTACCCTCCAGTTTTGAGCACGGCGGGCTAAGGCGTTGGACGCAAAGGTTATGTCCACTATGGACTCGCCTTGTTGCCTCACGCACGTGCTCTCCGACCCGGTGTTGAGGACAGTCAGTCCCAGGGTGATTGCCCACTCCTCCAGGACCTCCCCCCGGACGTCTGTCGCGGGAGATCCCCATGTCGTTGATTTGGCGTTGAAATCGCCCGCAACTAACACGGGGATGGGGGAAGTTCGCCTGATCAGGGCTTCTACTTCAGAGAGGACTCGCTCAAAATCTACAAGGGGACGGTTTGGTGAGATGTAGACACCAACGACTGCCATTCCGCCTATGGTTGCAAGAACAAACCCCTTGCCTTTCACTATGTTCTCTATGGCCGGGGACCCAGCTGCACCGGGGACTACAATGGCGACTGATTCGTCAAGATCTCCTGCCCAGTCGTTTCGGGTCGGGATGTAGTAGGGATCCGAAACTATAGCCACATTAATACCACTTTCAGCCATTGTCTGGGCTAGGAGATCCTGGGCCCTGGTGCAGTGGTTGACATTCGCCTGGAGACATTTGCAGGCCATTTTATTGGGCGATGTCCATGTTCTCCGCCGACTGGGAAGACGGGGTGGCTGCTGGGCCTACCGGCGTCTTTTTACCTTTCCTATTGCCAGGGCGAGCTTTGAGGTTCGGGCACGCTTTACTGCCAATCGAATGGCTTGTTGGCTTGCCGGCTGCCTTACAAATCGCACAGCAGGCCTCGGCAGTGCAGTCCCGCGACTTGTGCCCGGGTTCCCCGCAGCGGTAGCACAGGTTACTACGGTCAACCGCTTTGTCGCACTTGGCGCCTACGTGGCCGGTCTCGAGGCACCTGTAGCACCTTAGCGGTTTTGATTCCAAAAGTACCACCCTAGCCGAGACCCATCCTACTTTGATCCGGCCAATTTCCACGGTTTTCTTGGCCACGGCTATTGGGAGACTTAGCCTAATGGACCCGGTGCCGCTTTGACTGCGAGAAATCACGCCGGACTTGATGACTTCAATAGGGCAACCCCCTTGTGCGGCGACTGCTGCCACCACTTCGTCTGCTGTTGCGGAGTCATCGAGTCCCGAGACTCGTATTTCCGCGCACTTTACCGGTCGTTGGACTTGAACAACGGTGGCATCGAGCACCTCCCTTAACTTAGTGGCGAGAGAATCCGCCGCCGTATCTGCGTTTGGCGTGTCAGGGGGCAGCTCAAGCATTCGCGCCCCCGTTACTGTGGTGCGGAAGCGGACCGCAGCAACCCCAACATCCTCCAATTTAATTTTGTTCTTGGCTTCAGCCAATATTGCCTCATATGTTACTCCTTTTTCGGCCGCTTCCGCCTTCAACGTCAGTGTGACGGCGGCGGTTCGCGGGGGTTGGAGCTTCCTTCTTGCCACCGTGGCCTTGGGTTTAGGCTTTTGCACCGTGGAAGATGCTGCCCCCTTGGTTGCTGTTTTAGCCTTCCGGCCTACGGCGTCTTTCCAACTACCCACAGGAGGGCAAGACGCGGAGAGTATTGGTTCAGCCTGAGGTGCCTGTCTGGCAGCGGCCGCCTCCTTGGCCGCTAGGCTGGATTTTTTACGCCGCTGGGTTCTTGTCTTACGGTTTCCGCCTTGGCTCCCTTCAGGTAAGACAGTTGGGGTCGCATTTGGGGTTTCCGGTAGAGGCTCGGGCTGCACTGACGTTGAGCTTGATATCCTTGCGCTCGGTCCGGGAAGTTGCGATGTCCGTCGGTCGGATGCTAGTGGTGGGCGCATCCGTGGCTCCGGGAGAAGACGGTTTTCGATCCCGTCCAGCCGGGCGCTTAGCATATTGCTAAATTGCTCCCTGCTCACGCGGAGAGCATCCTCCATAATCTTCTTCAAGTCGGGCTCGGAAGATGCCGTTATCTGGGTGCTGCGTATCTCCTGGACTTGTAGGCGCAGTTCCGTCAGCTGACTTGTAAGTCGCGCGTTTGCCGCTTCCAGGCGGGCAACCTCTTCCGTCACGGTGCGTGACCTGAGCTCCGAAAAGGCACTACTGATCGTTGCTACAGAGCTCTTTAGTAGCTTCTGGTGAGTGCCTTTAAGGTGGCCTGATGTGTCCATCACGTGTAGGACGGCTTTTAGGGCGTCCTCGACATGAGCCTCGATTTCAGTGGCCGGTAGTGACTCCTGGCTGCAGCTGGGTAGGTTCCTGGTTACCACTCGCTCCGACCTTTCTTTTGCAGCCACTTCCGCCGATACAAGGAAAGCTGCCAGGGCTTTCTCAGTCTCCAGCTTTCTCGCGCGAGCTTTTTCGGCGGCGAGCTCAGAGTGGAACTTGCCAAAGCCTACGTATTCGCCCGTCGTTGGTGGGCGGCCTCTTCCCCGCTTGGGTGTGGTTTTGAGGAACTTGCTCTTTGTTTGTGGAGTTCCATCACTGCGGGTTCCGCGATCACTCTCCGAGCCGGAGGTTTCCTCCTCGGCGGCTCTCTTCTCGCCTTTCCTCCATAGCTTGCCGAAGGGGGAGGAGTCGCCAGCAGAGGTTACCGTCTCCATACTGGCTGTTGAGGAGTCAGACTCCGACAGCCGAACCAGCCTGACAATCGGCTGAAATTGTGCCTCCGCTTTGTCTGAGACATCTTCTTGGGATGTCTCCTCCTTACTCCTTCTCTGATCTTCCCTCCTCTCCTCTGTTTGGCTCTGAGAAGAGCCGTTTTCGTTTTGGCCCTGAGAAGGGCCGTTGGTTTGTTTTTTTATAATCGGTGCCATAAAACAGTTCCCACGAGTATGGGTCGATGGTTGCACTGCCGGGTGACGCCCATTCCGGACAGCGGGCTACATACTACAGAGGTCGCCTGGTATCTGTAGGTTTTAACGACTTCGCTGTCGGGTTTTATAGGGTTTTCCTTCCCGCGGGCCGGCCAACTAAGGCAAGCCCTCCGAGCCGCAAGCACTTCCCGTACCCCATAACGCCCGAGATGGGGGTCGTTGGGAGAGTGCTGCGGGTTACGGGATTCGAGGGATGCTGGCGTGGACACCCCTACGTGGGTTCGCTAAAACCCACAGTTCCTCCGCTCTCATGCAACAACAACGGCATGAAGCCCTCCATGTCGCGGCCGCAACCGCTAGGCCCAATGGCCTTCTCCTTGACCCGGCATTAAAGCCCTCGCGGGAGTCCACTCGACTCAACCGCTACCGCCTGTGGCTGGTATTCGCAGAGGGAGGATAGCAAGCGCGCAACTGAGCGGCTATCCTCCCCCTCCCAGGGTGCACCACGAGGAGGAACCAGCCCTGCACCCCAACCTAACCTAACCTAACCTAACCTAACCTAACCTAACCTAACCTAACCAACCAAGTTCTAAACTACCCAAAGAGACCCAATTTGACACAATTTTAAAGCTAATTTGCCCCGACTTTTAGGTACCACTCTTACCCCTCTAGCCCTTCTGGTTACTGAAATATTCAATTTTTTCTTTCACGACACTTAGCAGTTTTTCAAAAATTCACCAAAAATTCATTTTTCAACATTTTCCAAATTTTCTTTTACAGTAATATCAGTTTCAATTAGTTTTAAATCATTGCATTTACAAATAAATTCTACACACTTAGCTTCAGTTCAATTTTCACACATTTACACAAAAAAAGTCGTACCCTCATAAAAGTATCTGAGCAATCTTGTTTTTCGCCCATAACTTTAGTTTTCCCCGGTAGATTTTTGTTTTGTTTTCGTATTTAGATTTCTCTAATTTTTTGCAAACCTTAATGTTATATAGCTTTTGTCCATATCTCCACTAGTTTTCCTGCAACATTCAAAGTTCACTTCCCTCGTAATTTTTAGTAGTTTTTCAGTTTTTTGATAATTTTGTTCAGCCGACTTTGCTCTAAAAATCTAGTTTTCAGGTACAATTTAAAGCTCAATTGCCCGCATTTTTTGACACCAGAATCAACTTGGTACCTTATCGGGTTCTCGAGAAATTAATTTTTTCATCACTTTTAGAAAATCAAAACATAGAATCGCAATAACTTTTTATTTCTGCCATAGATTTCAATCGTTTTTTCTTGTAACACACGCATTTTACGTTATCTATTTGATTCACTACAGTAATTTAGGATATTAGATTTTTTTCCATACAAACAGGTATAAATACCTACCCAATTTTTGGCGCCTGCAGAAAGTGTGGCGGCAACCACCTTCAATTTTATTTTTTTCTGTAATTACACGGTAAAGTCCGTTTTTTATCAGCGAATATTATAAAACACATCAAAATCATCATCTTTTGTTTACAAAGTTCTTATATAGCCGTCAAGCTAACGTCATAAATCAGCTTTTGAGAAAAACTTAAAAATTCTTCGTTATAATTTAATTTCTCAGCCGTTAATAACATTAAAAATCTAAAAATAACTTCATATTATAGCCATTACAAATCCCTAACTAGCCTTGTATAGTTTTTAATTTTAGCTTACATACTTTTCGAGTTTCGAGTTATTCAATTTTCAAATTCTCGAAAAATACATCGAATGAAAATGTACCGAACACCTCCTGGATCGCCCAGAAAGGCACGTGCGACCCCCCCAGAGCCGACACCTGCGGCGGAGGGCAAAACACCATCCGATGCGACACTTGGGGTAGCCCTGGAGCAACCAGCTGAGCGTCTAGAGCAAGAACATCCGCTCATTCGCCTGCAGGATGACGAGCCGGAGCCGCCAAGTGCGCAAAACCTAACTTTTGTTGTGCAGGCAGAGGTGCACATGCCGACAACCGAGCCTGGCACTTCAACTCCACTCCCAGCATCGAGACAGGCAGCTCCAGCGATGACACAGGCCCCGATTCCGGCGACGGATGGGCCAGTCACTGTCGCTGGGAGCCCTAGCTCCGACATCACCGAAATGGGGCGGCTTTGGATGAGTAGAGATACGACCCTTAGTAGCCCCGGCTCGAAAACTCGCGCGGGAAGACACCGTATGGAGGTCACCCGAAATTTGGACGACATCGTAACGCAACTGAAACAAAACAGGAGCGTTACGAAGTCGAACAAAATGACAATACTCAAAGCTGTCGAAGCCATACGCGATGCCACAGAAAGATTTACCAGCGAAATGGAGGTTATCGGCGTAGAACGCGCTAACAAATCACCCGCTCCACATACACATGAGCCAACAATAGATGCAGCTCAGCTGAAAAAAGATATTATCGCTGGGGTGCAAGCTGAAATCTCTAAAATGCGCGCCGAGCAGCAGGCCCTGAAAGAGATTGTCTTGAAGTCTGTAAGTAATGAAGCGAGCAAAGAGCTCGATGATGATAAAACTCGTGAATCATTTTCATCGGTAGTCAGCAGAGGCAGAAACAGAAGGCACAGAACCGAGGCTGCACTGGCAGCGGCGGCGGGACCGAGTCGTGAGGACGACATGGCCACACCCGCCGTTGGAAGACCTTATAAGCCCAGAGTAAGCCGAACAAATGTGCCTTCTCCCCCACCGACAAACTTCGTAGTCCTGCTCGAGTCTATCGACCCTAGACATGACGGCAAGGATGTCATAAAGGAAATCAAGAACAAGGTAGACGTGGTCGATATCGGAATCGGCATTAAGAGCGTGAGAGAGACTCGCAACAACAAGGTGCTTATCAGTTGCGAGTCCAATGACGATAGGAAGAAGCTCAGTGCGGCTATAAAAGCCAAAACACCCAATATTACTGTCCAGGAGCCTAAACTGCGCAATCCTAACCTGCGGATTATTGGCGTCATCTCGGAATACGCGAACGCGAAAATCGAGGACGCCATAATCCGACAAAACAACAGTCTACTGGCAGGGATCGCAGAGAGCAGTAAGACAGTCAAGTACATACGAACAGCCAAGGGCCGAAATGACGCTGTGAAAAATGTCATTGTCGAGGTCAGCCCGGAAGTGTGGGCTGCAACTCAGAGCCAAAAAGTGAAAATCGGGTTCCAGTCTGTGCTTGCGGTCGATCAGTCGCCGGTCGTACAGTGCTTTAAATGCCACGGGTTTGGTCACCGCGCAACAGAGTGCAAATCCGAGCACAAGTGTGCCTATTGCGCTGGCGACCACGACACACGCAGCTGCAATTCTCGTGAGGCCGCACCGTGCTGCATAAACTGTATCAACAGCGGCAGGGACCACAAGCATTATGCCTTTAGCCAATCATGCACTGAATGGGTTAAGTGGGACCGCATAGCCAGACAGGCTATACGGTACTGCTAAGGGCGTCCCAAAGGTCAATAACAACAGGAACCTAACTGCCGTTCAGTGCAACCTAGGCAAAGGGCATAATGCAATGCAAGAGTTGATACAGAGCGCTAGGCAGTACGAATACGATGTCATATTCATCACCGAGCCGTTTGTAGGGAACAAAACGACTATGAGCGGCATTGATGAATATGATATCTACCAACACGCCGAAGGTAATAACAGGGCCAAAGCATGTCTAGCTGTCCGGAAGAAACTGGGCAACTATATCGGAATCACCCAGCATGCAACCACCAACATTTCCACCGTCCAAATTTCGCTATCAAATAAAAAACTACTGCTAACATCTGTTTACGTGGAGCCCGGCGAGGATCCATTCAACACTCTAGACCATCTCGAGCAAATTATTAAATCATACCCAAATACCGATCACATTATTTGTGGGGACTTGAATGGATGGCACTCATCATGGGGCTCCACGAAGAACAATGATAGAGGAAGAGCAATAATGGACTTATGCATTGCGAACGACCTAGTGGTTTGCAATACAGGCAACGAGGCCACATTCCAGACCGTAACTCATGGACAAATTCGAACATCCATAGTGGACCTCACTGTAGCAACCATGGGGATAGCAAATAAGATCCTAGACTGGAAGGTGAATCCTAACATTGTGACCTCCTCGGACCACCATGGAATACAATTTAACATTGATATCAGCCTGGCAAAATCGAAACCGAAAGCATCCATATCAACCTACAAATATAACACGGAGAGGGCAAACTGGAACAACTTTGAGGACGAATTAAAGAAAAATATTGAGCATGCCAAACTTAACAATAATGCTAACATAGAAACTTACACAACCGAAGAAATAGAATCGTACATAACCAAACTCACAACAATAATAGCCAGGACATCTGATAAAATCTTTACACGCAAATCACCACACAAAAGAGCTGTATGGTGGACCGAGGAGCTCACGAATATGAAAAAGCAGGTCATTCACCTTCATCATCGCCTCCAAGATTTAAAGCGTGGTAAGAAAGATCTCACCAATATTATAAACGAGCTGACACAAGCCAAAGCCGAATATGCGCAAAGAATACGCACGACTTCTACAGAACACTTTAGGGAGTTCTGTAAGAACCAGGGCAGAGACGATGTTTGGTCGATCACAAATCGCCTTCTTAAAAACACCCCGCAGCCACAACCACCAGCTACCTTAAAAATCAGTGGTAATAAGTACACAACAAGTATTCAGGACACTGCAGAAAAACTTGCTGAAAAATTCTTCCCCGAAGATTCCATCTCTGCAGATACAGCGTACCACACACAAATCCGAAACAAAATAAACGCTCACACCACACAAAATAACAATGACACCGCTGATGAACCACCATTCACGACATCAGAGTTAGTAGAGGTGATAAGCAGTATGAGCCCAAAAAGAGCCCCAGGGTTAGACAATCTTACAGCGGACATTTGTAAGCACGTTATAATGGTCTACCCTGCACACATGACAAAACTGTACAACAGGTGTCTACAGCTCCATTATTTCCCCAACAACTGGAAAATTGCCTTCATAAAGACGATACCGAAACCCGGCAAAGACAATTATAAGGACGTCTCTGCCTACAGACCTATAGGACTGATAAACGTGTTCGGCAAGGTTCTAGAAAAACTGGTTGCAAAACGGCTCACTTACTTTCTGCGTACTCAAAATGCTTGTAGCCAACATCAGTATGGTTTTAAAGAGCAGAAATCTACAACAGATGCCCTCCACAACGCTATCAATTTATTAAGAAAATACAAAGCTGAACACAAACTCGTTGCTGCCATCTCCCTGGACATTGAGGGAGCTTTTGACCATGCCTGGTGGCCAGCCCTCCTGAACCAGCTCATCGAGGTACAGTGTCCCAGCAACATATTCGGCATTATAAGTAGCTACCTCAGTGACAGGAAAATCACGTTAAACTATGCGGATGCTACCTTCACAAAGGAACAGTCGCTCGGGTGTGTCCAGGGTTCGGTTCTGGGACCAATATTCTGGAACACAATCGTGGACACGCTCCTGGACTCTCCTTTGCCTGAGGGTAGCCATCTGCAAGCATATGCCGATGACATATTGCTTATATGCTCTGGTGCCGACAAGAACGAACTAGAGCAGAAAACAAATACGATACTTGGGAACATACAACAATGGGGGGTTAACAACAAACTCAAATTTGGAGCACACAAAACAGTAATGATTACACCAACCAACAAAGCAAAAGCAGCAAAAATAGTAATGGACAACACACCAATCCCATTCAGCGAACAATTTAAACTACTAGGAATAGCAATAGACCAGAACCTCAACTTCATTAAGCACACTGAATATGCAATTAAAAAGGCACTCAAAATATTTAAGCGGTTATGCATCTTCATAAGACCAACATGGGGGGTACATTCTGAAAATATA
>JALPQI010001311.1:0-50000 GCA_025490895.1 Thaumatotibia leucotreta | reverse complement strand
ACCTAACCTAACTCTGAACCTAACCTAACTCTGAACCTAACCTAACTCTGAACCTAACCTAACTCTGAACCTAACCTAACTCTGAACCTAACCTAACTCTGAACCTAACCTAACTCTGAACCTAACCTAACTCTGAACCTAACCTAACTCTGAACCTAACCTAACTCTGAACCTAACCTAACTCTGAACCTAACCTAACTCTGAACCTAACCTAACTCTGAACCTAACCTAACTCTGAACCTAACCTAACTCTGAACCTAACCTAACTCTGAACCTAACCTAACTCTGAACCTAACCTAACTCTGAACCTAACCTAACTCTGAACCTAACCTAACTCTGAACCTAACCTAACTCTGAACCTAACCTAACTCTGAACCTAACCTAACTCTGAACCTAACCTAACTCTGAACCTAACCTAACTCTGAACCTAACCTAACTCTGAACCTAACCTAACTCTGAACCTAACCTAACTCTGAACCTAACCTAACTCTGAACCTAACCTAACTCTGAACCTAACCTAACTCTGAACCTAACCTAACTCTGAACCTAACCTAACTCTGAACCTAACCTAACTCTGAACCTAACCTAACTCTGAACCTAACCTAACTCTGAACCTAACCTAACTCTGAACCTAACCTAACTCTGAACCTAACCTAACTCTGAACCTAACCTAACTCTGAACCTAACCTAACTCTGAACCTAACCTAACTCTGAACCTAACCTAACTCTGAACCTAACCTAACTCTGAACCTAACCTAACTCTGAACCTAACCTAACTCTGAACCTAACCTAACTCTGAACCTAACCTAACTCTGAACCTAACCTAACTCTGAACCTAACCTAACTCTGAACCTAACCTAACTCTGAACCTAACCTAACTCTGAACCTAACCTAACTCTGAACCTAACCTAACTCTGAACCTAACCTAACTCTGAACCTAACCTAACTCTGAACCTAACCTAACTCTGAACCTAACCTAACTCTGAACCTAACCTAACTCTGAACCTAACCTAACTCTGAACCTAACCTAACTCTGAACCTAACCTAACTCTGAACCTAACCTAACTCTGAACCTAACCTAACTCTGAACCTAACCTAACTCTGAACCTAACCTAACTCTGAACCTAACCTAACTCTAACCTAACTCTGAACCTAACCTAACTCTGAACCTAACCTAACTCTGAACCTAACCTAACTCTGAACCTAACCTAACTCTGAACCTAACCTAACTCTGAACCTAACCTAACTCTGAACCTAACCTAACTCTGAACCTAACCTAACTCTGAACCTAACCTAACTCTGAACCTAACCTAACTCTGAACCTAACCTAACTCTGAACCTAACCTAACTCTGAACCTAACCTAACTCTGAACCTAACCTAACTCTGAACCTAACCTAACTCTGAACCTAACCTAACTCTGAACCTAACCTAACTCTGAACCTAACCTAACTCTGAACCTAACCTAACTCTGAACCTAACCTAACTCTGAACCTAACCTAACTCTGAACCTAACCTAACTCTGAACCTAACCTAACTCTGAACCTAACCTAACTCTGAACCTAACCTAACTCTGAACCTAACCTAACTCTGAACCTAACCTAACTCTGAACCTAACCTAACTCTGAACCTAACCTAACTCTGAACCTAACCTAACTCTGAACCTAACCTAACTCTGAACCTAACCTAACTCTGAACCTAACCTAACTCTGAACCTAACCTAACTCTGAACCTAACCTAACTCTGAACCTAACCTAACTCTGAACCTAACCTAACTCTGAACCTAACCTAACTCTGAACCTAACCTAACTCTGAACCTAACCTAACTCTGAACCTAACCTAACTCTGAACCTAACCTAACTCTGAACCTAACCTAACTCTGAACCTAACCTAACTCTGAACCTAACCTAACTCTGAACCTAACCTAACTCTGAACCTAACCTAACTCTGAACCTAACCTAACTCTGAACCTAACCTAACTCTGAACCTAACCTAACTCTGAACCTAACCTAACTCTGAACCTAACCTAACTCTGAACCTAACCTAACTCTGAACCTAACCTAACTCTGAACCTAACCTAACTCTGAACCTAACCTAACTCCGAACCGTACCTAACCTCTATATTTTCCAAACGTCCTGTATGTTATTAGAAAAATCTTAACACCGCGATCTTACTTCTATTTTATGTTTTGCTAGTGCCATCTGTCGACAGAACTGGATTTTCTGTTTCAGCATAGTGTTACTACGTTTACGGGCGATTTTTTACTCTACTACTTCTCGCATATACGTTGTCCCGAATCAGTTCGTAAAAAAAAAAGAAAAAAAAAAAAAAATTCAACGTAATTTCATCATCAGCCTTTGATAGTCCACTGCTGGACGAAGGCCTCTCCTATAAAACTATGCATATAGAGGCATTAGGAGGCAAATGCCCATAATCGCCACGCTGGGCAAGTGGATTGGCGATCGCAGTAATTTGCCTACAGTGATGACGCTGCTGCCCATCATCCATCGTTATCGTAATTCGTCGACACGTAATTTACTGCGCTTTAATTATTATCCTAACTAGTGCGAAAAAATTAACTACCTGCACGCTTCGCGCGCGGTAATTTCTCTTTTTGACGCACTTATAATGGAAAAAAAAAAATCGTCCCTGACACGAGCAAAAACTTTTTTTAAAACTGATTGTCGCCCTTATTTCACTCGGGCTCCAACTTTCACCCTCGCCGGAAAGTTTTCCCGCACTAGTTAGGAAATGTACTATTTTGTTGTGTGCACAAAAAAAAAATATTATTATTCATTTATCTGTTTTTGTGTTCTACAAGAGTTGTTGTGTATTTCAGAAACCTTAAAAAAAAATACTGCCATACAAATCTTACAAGTAAACGCTTGGGCAAGACGGTACCACTAGCGACCTCTACTGTGGAGTAGAGTAAGTTTTTAATAAATAGCACCTCTATAGTCTGATATATCAGACGATCAACATCCAGTTCACCTCGCCAGTATGGTAAATAAGAACAAGGTCTGATTGGGTTTTTATGACGCAAAATTGGGTTTTTAATAGTCTCATCAAATGCAAGCTATAATTGGTGTGTAGGCGAAACGGGCACGCGCGATGAAACATTCTCGATGGTAAAAGGTTAGTGAGCTAAAGCTAAATTATTGCGTTTCTTACGGTCTATGCATAATACCGTACGATTCAGATAATACGTAATTATGTGGGTTGTAAGGCTCGATTTCGTGCATTTTAATAGTCGAGATAGACTATTCAAACGCTCACGTCCACTAATTCGTTAAAAGCTAGTGCTTCCTTCCCGTTTTTGTATTTTTTTGTTTTATCGTTCAAGAACTAGAGGGTACCATTTTATTACTTACAGGAATCGGATACCGTTATTTTCTCCATACAAGAGAACGGTTCTTGTTTAGGTTTTCGGTATACTAATTATTTGATAATGGAGTACGAGTAATACGATGTTAATGAACTACATAAAGAGTATTGTGCAATTAGAGAACTAAAGTTATGTTTGAAAATTGTAATGTAGATGGCAGTCATCAGCTGTCACAAAAATGTAGATCGCGATGGTGACATTTTCCTGTGATTTGTATATAAGGATAGGCATAAAATATGTATTTGACTATCGAAGAGACCAGAAATAAATATTAGCTTTTGTTATTATTAGACCCCGGATTGTTGTGGCGGTGACGTCACAATAGGGTGATTTGAGGAGTAAAATGGAATGGTAGAACAAAATGATTCGTAAGTTGTAAGATAAGATAAAATAAATATTATTTTACCAAAGAAAAACATAATTTCATTTACTATACGTAATCGAATAAATTTGAATAAAATTACAATACAAATTTTCCACTGAATTGAACAAAATTTTTTATATTAATTTTACTTGTTTTCGTCAAATTATCATTTCGTTCCACTGTTCCATTCCGAAAATGCGTGTGTAAGTTACATAACTATTAGAATTAACTTTATATGCATAATCAATGTATGCAAACTGTACAGACCTATATAAAGTTTGACCTTAAATTTAAACTGTCTGCTTTATTTGCAACTGCACGTCACGTTAATTTACATAATATGTCATTTCTTATATTATCTTATAATTTTTATGTATTATTTTATTCTACCGTTCCATCTACTCCCCAAATCACCCTATTGTGACGTCACTGCCATAACAATCCAGGGTCTAGTTATTATTAACTGGCTTTTATTTTAAAGTACTGCTTGTACAAGCATAAAACCGAAAATATTGACTATTTCGAGGTTTCGCTGGTAAAAAAAAAACCCTGTCCGATCCCTGTTAATAAGTATTATTTGGGTGAATCAGTTCGGTCTTGTATTTTATTACCACCACGGTTACTATCTCTTCTCGTCACGTCTCGCTGGTTTTATTCGAAATTATGTTACTTTTCTTAATTGATTATAGTGTCCAATCGAATCGTCGGGCCTGCATAGCCTGGGAGTGCTGGGTTTTGGCAGCCGGGCCTTTAGTCTCGGAGGCGAATGCGACAAGGGTTGTTTCGGCCCTAGTCAAGAATATATTTACTTCTAAACGTTAGCTACGCGAGCATTTTTCGTTTCAAAAAGGAGGAGTCGGGTAAAATAAAAGAGATGAGTACATCAGTCAATATTTATTGTTCTGGTTTCCGTCAGGGACGGCGGCGGCGCCGGTGTATCGGAAGCGGACGCGAGCGTCGGCGGCAGCGGTCAGTGGTCGGCGGGCGGCGGGTGGCGCGCGTCGGCGGGCGGCGCGTGCGCGGCGTGTGCGGCGTGCGCGGCGTGCGTCACCACCACGTGCGCGTGCGGCGCGGCGGCGCGGGCTAGCAGGCGCGCTCCGGTCGCAGTCGCCACCTGGGAACCAAGGGAAAATTGTAAGTTTCATAGGTCTTCAAGTTAATGATATATTTTGTTGTAATCTAAACGCAAAGTTAAAGGATATCAATAAGCTAATAAAGCGTAGTGTGCTGGGAGTGCTAATTTTGCGTAATAGTACATTACTATAGAGGACGGGAAACGAAGGGTTATAGGCCAAGTAGATATATCTGGCCGAAGGAATTGAGGCCAGATAGGAATACGCGAATAAAAAAAATAAAAAATAAAATAAAATAAAGAAATAAAACGAACTGATTTCGCCGAATCATACTATTTGATTTGTAAATAAACCAATAGTACAGTATCGTACAACATTAAAAAAAAACATTCGCACCTAACCTTTTTTTTTAATCTGTTTGAGGTATCCTTTTACCTGGATCGCGTTTTATAAAGTTACAATTTACAATCGCTGTTTGCCTCTCTAACGCACGCACATATTGGCTAGAAAGAGAGGCAAATAGCGAAATTGTAAATTGTAACTTTATAAAACGCGACCCTGGTGGTATAGACATTAGTTCTTAGGTTATTTTTTTTTCTGTGGCTGAATGTCAAGACATAGTGTCACAATTTGACGTTTCAAAACAAAAGACAGTTTCTTTGCAGTCCTAGGTGTGAAATAAATACATGAAATCTCTTTACATATCATCTTAACATATGCCACCGGGTACATAGTATTTCCGGGTTTAATTTAAAGTAAGTAACATCAACATTCCGTAGCAAGTTTGAGAAAATACAGGTATTCGCTTCCCACAATTGACAACATTATGTTGACATGATGCTTCGTATGAGACGCGTATAAAGGAAGGGACACAAGATGGACCCGACGAGCCTGTCTCGCGGCAAGTGTCGCTCGGCAGGTACCTGGTGCTGCTGCGCGGAGAGCGGCGCGGCGGCGGCGGGCGGCAGCGCCCCGCGGCGCAGCGCCAGCTGCTGCAGCTGCAGCGTGCGCAGCGCGCTCTCGCCGGTCACGCCGCCGCCGACGCCGGCCACGCCGGTCACCTACAGTGTCGCGCGGCAGGTACCTGGTGCTGCTGCGCGGAGAGCGGCGCGGCGGCGGCGGGCGGCAGCGCCCCGCGGCGCAGCGCCAGCTGCTGCAGCTGCAGCGTGCGCAGCGCGCTCTCGCCGGTCACGCCGACGCCGACGCCGGCCACGCCGGTCACCTACAGTGTCGCGCGGCAGGTACCTGGTGCTGCTGCGCGGAGAGCGGCGCGGCGGCGGCGGGCGGCAGCGCCCCGCGGCGCAGCGCCAGCTGCTGCAGCTGCAGCGTGCGCAGCGCGCTCTCGCCGGTCACGCCGACGCCGACGCCGGCCACGCCGGTCACCTACAGTGTCGCGCGGCAGGTACCTGGTGCTGCTGCGCGGAGAGCGGCGCGGCGGCGGCGGGCGGCAGCGCCCCGCGGCGCAGCGCCAGCTGCTGCAGCTGCAGCGTGCGCAGCGCGCTCTCGCCGGTCACGCCGACGCCGACGCCGGCCACGCCGGTCACCTACAGTGTCGCGCGGTACCTGGTGCTGCTGCGCGGAGAGCGGCGCGGCGGCGGCGGGCGGCAGCGCCCCGCGGCGCAGCGCCAGCTGCTGCAGCTGCAGCGTGCGCAGCGCGCTCTCGCCGGTCACGCCGACGCCGACGCCGGCCACGCCGGTCACCTACAGTGTCGCGCGGCAGGTACCTGGTGCTGCTGCGCGGAGAGCGGCGCGGCGGCGGCGGGCGGCAGCGCCCCGCGGCGCAGCGCCAGCTGCTGCAGCTGCAGCGTGCGCAGCGCGCTCTCGCCGGTCACGCCGACGCCGACGCCGGCCACGCCGGTCACCTACAGTGTCGCGCGGCAGGTACCTGGTGCTGCTGCGCGGAGAGCGGCGCGGCGGCGGCGGGCGGCAGCGCCCCGCGGCGCAGCGCCAGCTGCTGCAGCTGCAGCGTGCGCAGCGCGCTCTCGCCGGTCACGCCGACGCCGACGCCGGCCACGCCGGTCACCTACAGTGTCGCGCGGCAGGTACCTGGTGCTGCTGCGCGGAGAGCGGCGCGGCGGCGGCGGGCGGCAGCGCCCCGCGGCGCAGCGCCAGCTGCTGCAGCTGCAGCGTGCGCAGCGCGCTCTCGCCGGTCACGCCGACGCCGACGCCGGCCACGCCGGTCACCTACAGTGTCGCGCGGCAGGTACCTGGTGCTGCTGCGCGGAGAGCGGCGCGGCGGCGGCGGGCGGCAGCGCCCCGCGGCGCAGCGCCAGCTGCTGCAGCTGCAGCGTGCGCAGCGCGCTCTCGCCGGTCACGCCGACGCCGACGCCGGCCACGCCGGTCACGCCGGCCACGCTCGCCACCGTCACGCCCGTCCCGACGACGCCCTGTTGACAATACAAACCTTTATGATATATCATTTCCGCTAGCTCCTTAACCCTTCATTTGTCGCGAATATTTTTTTTTCCCTAATAGTTTCCTCGTTACTGATCTACCTTCTCATTCATAAACACACTAACGTAATTTATATTTAGCATTGTCTTATGTAAGATTATGTATGTATTATTACTTTGTTAGTATTTACGTGGTGGATTATTTAAATGGTCTGAAAGCAACCATCAATCAAATTTGGTGCATAAACTTGTAAGGAAGACTATTGCAATGCGAAAATAAGATCAATATTGATGTTAAGTATTTAAACAATCCTAAATATGTATTTATTAATTCATAATGAAATTATAACGTCACACTACTACCTAGCAACATCTAACGGCAAACAGCGAACACGCGCAATTAAAACACACTTACTGCAACGATACAATTAAATGCACCCTAAAAGCGGTTCCGCCAGCCATCGTTAGATGGCATCGTGATTGAAATAAATTACGCTAACGAAAATGCACCCTAGAATCAATATTTTCGGGGACTGTCCGAAATTTGTTATACGATTGACACGACGAGAGTCAATATCTTTCAAGTCGAACGTTTGTTGCCTCATTTGAATCTAAGAAAACACGTCCTCGTGGATTACATATGTGAACATTTCCGTAGGGTATTCGTGTTACATGAAAAAATAAATCGAATTAAAATGTGTGATGTGAAAGAGGAGTTATACCTGTGCTGTGGACGCATTGGCGTGGTGCAGGATCTTGAGGTGGTGGCGCGCCTGTAGCGGCTGGTGGCGGTACAGCAGCTGCTGCGGCTGCGCGCTCGCGGCCGCCACCCCCGCCCCCGCCCCCGCCGCCCCCGCCGCCGCGCGCGCGCGCCGCGCCGCCTCCGCCTTGCCGGCCGCCGCGTGCGCCGCCACCACCACGCGCGCGCCGGCCGCCGGCGCCGCCGGGACGGGCGGCGGCGCCGGCGCGGGCGCGGGCGCCGGGGCGGGGGCGGCGCCGCTCGGGCCGGCGCCGGCCGCCTTCGACTTCTCCTTGGCGATGCGGTCGGCGCGGCGCGACGCCACCTCCATCGGCGTCGGCGGGCGCTCGTAGTCGAGCCCGTGGTCGGCGAGCAGCTGCGCGTGCTTCGGGTTGTGCTGCTGCGCGTCGTCGAGGCGGCGCTTGGGCGCGCGGCGGCGGCGCTCGGCGGCCTCGCGCATGGCGTCGAGGCGCGCGAGCGGCGGCCTGGGCGCGTCGTCGTCGGCGCGGCGGCGCGCGCCCGGCTTGCGCTGCTTGCGGCGGCGGTGGCGGTCCTGGCGGTCGCGGCGCTCGCGCTCGCGGTCGGCGCGCTCGCGCTCGCGCTCGTCGGGCGCGGCGAGGCGCTCGTGGCGGTCGCGACAGGCGCGCGGCGCGCGGTAGGCGCGGGCGACGTCGGCGACGAGCTCGGCGGCCCACTCCCAGTTGGGCGCGCGCGCGGGCGGCGCGTCGGGCGGCAGGCGCTGCAGGCGGAGCGCGCGGCGCAGCGCGGCGTCCTCGGCGGGCGCCCAGTCGGGCGCGGGCGCGTCCTTGTGGCGGTCGGGCGGCGCGCGCGGGCGGGGGCGGGGGCGGGCGCCGGGCGGCGCGCGCTCGAACAGCGAGGGCGGCGCGCGCGGCGGGCGGGCGAGGCGCGGGTGCGGCGCGGCGGCGGGGGCGGCGCGGGGCGCGCGCGCGCGGGGCAGCGCCGGGAGCGCGTGCTCGGGCGCGGCGCCGGCGCGGTACAGCGCGCCCGCCCACGAGGGCCGGTACAGCTCGCCGTCGCCGTCGCTGGCGGGAGGCGACGGCGGACACCATATCTGACGATCGATTGAAATGGTTGGGACTCGGGCGTCGTATTGTGCACCGTTAATAAAAAATAAAAATAAATAAAATAAAAAGCATCCCAGGGGCCTCCGACGGCACCCAGAAATTGGGGTGCGTACCCCAATTTCTCAATTCAATTTCTTCGCTCAATTGTGAACGCGACGTTAGGACTTGGAAGCAGCGTTGAAAATTTCCGGATTAAATCCCGTTTCTTTCCAAACTTTATTGAATTTTCCACTTTAATTTTCAACTCTAAACCAAGGAGAATTAGGTCTAATTTTCACTTATACCAGGAGAACGCGATGTTACCGAGGAAAAATCAATTGGAACAGATGGCAAGGAGTGACAATGACAGTGACATTGATTATTTCTGTAAAAACCCGAAAAAAAAACGTAAAAAACGAAATTTTCATACATTTCCGAAAAAAACAATTTGATTTTATCCGGCGTTTTCAACGCTACTTGGGAGCTTAGTCAGGGGTGATTTTTTCGCCGATAAGCCACATGAAGCCTTTTCACAAAAAAATAAACAAATAACTAATTTGACGTAGTCTAGCGAAAAGGATGCGATCACTGAAATTTGTCACTGAAATGAATAATTTTTCCTTTTGACATAAAATTTAAATTTATTTGGCCGATTTTTGTAGACTAGAGGCTCGTTTCTCAAAAGCTTGTAACTTGTAATACAAGTGGAAGTCTGTTTTTGACACCATTAATCAGATAAAGATTCCCGCTTGTATTACAAGTTACAAGCTTTTGAGTAATAAGCTCTAGATCTTTTTCCCTTAAATATGTTCAATAGTCAGATATCTTTGATTTTGTAAGTAAAAGGAAAGCAATTTATATATCTGCAATACGTATATGTAGTCCGACAAACATAAATGTGGTCACCGGCAACGATTATAAAAATGTATCAAGACGCGTCGAGTTAACTGCACACAGAAAATGAATGGTGTAATAGGTGACAAGACAAGAATGTTTGTGCAATGGGAGAAACGTCGAGGTATCGAGACAAACCAATGTGGTTTTAAGATACTATCATAAAAAATGTATGTAGTTAGTATTATATCCTAATTAAAATAAAATAAAATCACTCACCGGCATCCTCTCGGCGCGCGCGCCGCGGCCGCCGCTCAGCCACACCTGCAACACCACGAGGCCACACTTCAGCAACAAGCGACTCACATTGTACATTAACTAATCCACACATGCGAACATCACATAAAACTGCAACTCTGCTATGCTACACATTATGTCGTGATTCAATCGTAAAAAATACAGTTCGAGCTTTTTGATTTTAGTGCGTAATAGATACTACTAAAGAAAGTTAAGCTTGAACCAAAAATTATATTATTTTTAAAAACTTTTGTGAATGACATATTTTTATTACTGAGAATTGTTGTATTTTCCGCGAAACTTCGATCGATTCATCTAGTTTTACTGAAAGTACTCAACATAACCCACTTTGCCTTTTTTTAAATAGAAACCTCGCCAACACAACTGGTATTTATTAATGTTTGACACGTTCGACGCCGGTGACACGCATATGTGACCGAAAAAACTGTACTCCTATGCCAGTGACACACATACGTGAGCAAAGTAATCTTATTGTTATGCCACTAGCATAAATCAAGTTCTTACTCCTATGCCAGTGGCATGGAATTACGAACGTTTTTGACACAAGGCTGTGTCGCCGGCATAGGAGTACAATCTTTTCGATCACACATGCGTGTCACTGGCATAGGATTTATATCTGATAATTTCGATCGGCATAGTATTAGCACTTAGTGAAACAGTACCGGAGGCGAACGTGTTAACTAATTTTAATATGTAAATTGTTACTTACCTTCGTAGTATTTTGCCTAAATTTATTCCATGATCAAACAAGACACAGCTAAGGTCGGAGGTAATACAGGGTGCTCGCGAGCATTGCAAGAGATTTTTACTATGCATTCAAAACGTCGAAATAAACAGAAAATATTATGTGACCTAATCTATATCAGAAAAAAATCTTTTTTTTACTTTGAATACTTTTTAACATAGACAGTATCAAATTATAGCAACAATTCGTGAACATGTTTTTATTTTCGTTTTTAATTTTAGTGACAGACAGTTAAGTGTATTCTTATTTTTTTTTCAGGCAAAAGGTGTGGTAAAATTATATTAATAATATAATAATGCACGGTCATTTGCTACATTATTTTGCTTTTATAATTAATATAAAGTAGACGAAATTTTACAATACATATATATGTTTTTCAATTTACATACCTACCTATCCAGTTTGTTTACCTTTTTTCTACTGTTAAAAAACGAAGTGTTTGAGAAACCTACAGTAAAACCAAGTTCGACCCTACAAAAATATAGGGTAGCCCAGAAAGTAGATCTTCAGACAAACTGACGCCAACGGTCGGCATGGATTCCCATTATTTCACATAATGGAGTCTGTACAGTAGCATACATATTTTAGCTTTTACCTATGCCATTTTTTTCTTTATCTCTTCAGACTAACTAAACTTCAACGAAAATAAACTGCTGTACAGAATTTTAATTGTCTGAGATAATTGCATTTCGTTGGCTTTAAAGTTTATAATATGGTATTTTACTTTCTGGGCCACCGTTAAACACGAACAAAAGATACGCACTCCCGTGTAAATAAAAGAGACACGGCGATACTCGCCCGGCGGTGATAGCTGATAGCTGGGCGAGTATCGCCGTGTCTCTTTTATTTACACGGGAGTGCGTATCTTTTGTTCGTGTTTATAGCCGATAGTTCATAGCTTAGTAGCTCGCGGTGAGACCAGTGCCTAACGTTTAACCTGTCGGAACGCCAACGACTGGTACACCCGGCAGTCGGTAGTCGTCACCGCAGGTTCAACGCCAAACAACGATAATAAATCACGGTCACGGAATAACCTACAGTAAATGGGATCGCATCCCATGGGGGGCATCGGTTAATGGGAAAGAGATAAATAATATTGCATAAATGTCAATAACTTAAAGAGTGACAACGCTCTATGAAGCCGAGTCTCTTTCCCTTGCATGCATTCATTACTTATGGCCCTTTTCTGTAAGATGGAAGTACCAGTGCGTAACATGTTAACAGAGAATATTTATTTGAATCACGATATTTTGCTCATATACACCGTGGGCTGTTTAAATCCGACCGATTTTATATATTTTTATTCCTGACCACATTTAGAAACTATAACGTCGCATAAACTTTTCTGGATATCTTCTAGTTTCATAGTACCAATACCAATTAAAAAAAAAAACATATTTCTAATTGTTATTCAGTTCAAAAGGTATTTTTAAAGGCGTTGGTGCCATTATGAAGGATAGTCGCAAAATATTTACAAAATTAAAAAAAAAAAATTTCGCCAAAAATGACAAAAGTCATATATCATATAACATTTTTTGTTTGTTTTTACATCAAAAATGCGTGGTTTAAATCTTTCAGGTTTAAACACGCTCACGGTGTATAAATCTACATAAAGTACTGTCATGTGTTTTGAGAGAGGAGTTCGTAAGTTTTGTTAAATAATAGTATTTATTTTATAGGGTGTCAATATGAAAATTTCTCAAAATTACAAATTTTCTTAATCAACTCCATTGTAATGAGTCAGGTGCTATCAGTGAACGCAAATAAACATGGAAACCGCCCTTGAGAACATTGCCATTCAAATTATCGGGACTATTAGCACACAAACACAAATACACCCACATTGAAAAAAGGCGATACGTTTACAGACTCGAATGAAAAATAGAGAGAACTAAATTATGGTCATCTCTATTGCACTAATATGAATAGTTAAGTGTAAGTGAAATGCATATAACGTCAACAAATACCAATCAGCAACAACTTTTCGCTAATAACCTTCATGCAATGATTGCTACTCATAACTGGCAACCTAGACTTTTGCGGGTATTTAAAAATATTGTGACATGGATAGGTTTATGCCGTAAATTAAAGAGCCAGTCAAGTAATTCACTATAAAAATAATTAATATAATTTTTTGCAGTATAAATAATCATATAAAAAATATAAATGTAGTAATGATATACAGCAGACTAACACAATGTAAGGAAATATTTATTTATTTATTCATTTAAACTTTGTTGTACAAAAGTAAAACTTACAGTACAACAGGCGGACTTAATGCCATGAGGTATACTCTACCAGTGGAAAGTATAGGAAATTGTAGGCGGACCATATATACAAATATAAAAAAATCGGTGTATAATTAATGAATTATTATTCGTTGTTTCTATAGTATAATTTCTTAATAGCAGATATGGGACGATGGCCAAATTGAACAATGTGGTCAAGCGTTAGTTTAGTTTAGGAAAATGAAAAATTAATTACTAAAGGCAAACCAGAAACTGAAGCATTTTTAAAAGTAAAAAAATAGATGTTTTTATATGGCAACAGTCAACTGATGAGTACAAATCGGTTACAATACAAATCAGTATGGCGGTCTTATTAAGCTGCCTAAACCCCTTTTTAGATAAGTAAAAGTCTTCATCTTTGAAATGAAGAGAACAAATTATAGATCTTTTGCTAGGCATCCAATAATTTTATCGTCTCTCTAATCGGACACCTTTTACCCATTTGTCTCTACGAACAGCATCTTGCGGTAACCTGAATGGAAAAAATTAAAATGCGATTTAAAATCGAAATATTAAATTTAGTTATAAATTTGAGAACTTATACGTACCTACTTTTGCATAGGTACATAATAGGTAGTTCAATCCCATGAAAGAGAAAAAGGAATTTATTAAAATGTAATATATTGAAATCAAATATCACTTAATTAAAAAAACTTGCTTCATTGGGCATAGCGACATCCCTATAGTATCCTACTATTTTAAAACGTCATATGCTATTGTAAAATTGTATAGACTTACGACGTTTTAGTTTAGAACGGTAGTATAGAAAAATGTCTTAAATATTATTATATTTATATTCAAAATTACCGAAGTTATCTGTTTACTAACACGTGAAAAGTAATTCCCCTATACTTAGAATTACTATAACTGTTTTTACACCAACCTACAGGACATGAAAGCCTTTTTAATTCGTTTTTACCGTTATTAATAGAAACGCATTCAGACGTCCGCCAAGTAATGTCAACTCGGCCAAACTGAAACAGCTCCAGGAGTCGTTTTTTAGGAACGCCCACTCAAGAGTAGATTGCGTTGGGTCATAATTGCAGGGATAGAATGTTTCCATGGTTTATGTGCGTTCACTGGGTGCTATTGCTGGCATGCCCAATAGATGGCACCTCAGTAGGTACAACTTTCAATGTTACATATTGAGACACTGAAAATATTAACTTTCAGTCCGAATAAATGTCAGCCTATCTTAACATTATGCAAATAATTTAGATATTAGCTAATTATTTAAAAGTCGGTATACGAAGCATTAAAATCACATATATTTATCTTCGTTTAAATGCCCTAGTAGTCGATTTTATCGTATCGATGGCAACTCAAGCTATAATGACGAGTATTGGTACATCTTCGGGTACTAATACATCCACCCTACACGCATTTGTGATCAAATTCAGTTTAGATAGTTTGGCGAGTGTAGGCCCTTAAATTGTTCATGAATGCATTTCGAGCCCTAACTTTGCTGTTCCTAGTTTATACTATGATTCACGAAGGAAGACCTAGCGACGTGTTATCGATCTTGCCGCTCCGCTTCCGTCGTCCCTCGCGGCCGGAGTTCCGCCGGCATGGGACCGCATATTGTTTCAGCTCCATATACAGGATGTTTTTTTTTAAGTGGGACAGTGTGGGGAAATCGGAAACTATAGAAGATACAGGGCAGCTGCAGGGAAAAAATTAACATTTAGGTACAAATCACACTTGACCAAAATTTTATCTATGCCAAAATTGTTTTCTTAGACAGCTTCCCTATATCTGCTGTAGTTTCCGATTTCTCCATACTGTCACACTTAAAAAAAACGCTCTGTATTGTGATCAATTAGGATGCGTCCGGGCAATCAACCGTATCACTAGGTTTTTTTTTGGCATTGTGCCTCGACAGGAATATCTTTAATTATTAGCAAAATATTTTTTAAATCACTTTTCTAATGATACAGATGACAGTTCAGACTTGAGTTTTCTTTCGATGATTGAAAGCCAAATTGGTGAAGCGACAATTTTTGAACTTTGTCCAAAATCCAGACCAATTGACTCAGAAAAATTTGTATATCCTGAATATACAGGGTGACCTTTTTTCGAGTGTTCAAATTTTAACAGAAGTTTCCTTAATAAAAAATACCTTAGTACCTTTCGGTACTAAAATGTTGAGAAAAATCAGCTGAAAGATATCCTAAAAAACCATGCTTTCATGGATACGTCTTTACGAGACGAATAACGCGGAAGTGCACGACCGGTCACACGGAGCTGCGAGTGCGACTAATTGGCCTAATTGCAATTTTGTGTTGGTCGAGTTAAGATAGGTGAGTGCAAAGGTAAAAAAAGGTCACCCTGTATAAATAAATTAAGTAATTTTCACAGAAACTGTGGCTTCAATCAATTTGGTTTTCAATTCTCGATATGATCAGATGCAGAGATGGGCATCATTCGAATAAATTTTTATCGGAATAATTATTCGAATAAACAATAATTCACGATTTCTTTATTCGCGAATAATTTAGTCGCGAATAATTTATTCGCGAATGAATCATTCGCGAATAAATCAGCCACGAATGAATTATTCTGCTGGTTTTTAAATGACGAATGATTTATTCGTTATTTTCATTCGAATAAATCTAAGAAAAACATATTTTTTCTGTTGCATTATATTAAATTAAACAACATCGAGCATAATATTTAACATAAATCGTGAATACTGTAATTTGTTCTAAGTTCTAGCACGCTAAAGAATGTTAAGGGTTAGGGGTAATATATAAACCCAGGTAGTAAGTATAATTAGCGAGACAATGGGTTATTAGTCATACACAAAGTAACTTTCTATTAGCCTAGAAAGAGACGGGTATATTTATGAGCGAGAAAACCGTATTTTCTTATCAGTTGCATGCTTCTGAGCGAATCCTAAATTATAATAAATCCATGTTGATTCTAAAATATGTTTGCACTTTTTTTAATTATCCCTATAATAGATACGCCAAATGCAAACCCTAATCTGAAACCTTTTTCTTTAGTTTTTGCACGTGCCATATAAGTATTACATCTTCGCCCGGAAGGACTTATTTTATAGCAAACAATAGTAAATATTAGTAATCATGTTCACAAGAAATAGTGCGAAAGACATAAGAACATTATTTGCAATTATAAGCGCAAAAAAATGTATCTACGACATCTCATGAGAATCCTCAAAATTTATCAGTGGGTACTTATACTATATTATGCATGCATCATACATTTATAAACCTTTCTATTGAATAACTACTATTAAAAAAAACGCATCAAAATCCATTGCGTATTGCATAGTTTTAAAGATCTGACCATACATAGGGACAGACAAGACTGCAGAAAGTGACTTTGTTGTAGTAATTATTCGTGAAAATTCATTTGACGAATAAATTATTCGCGATTAAATTATTCTACGAATAATCTATTCGAATAAAAATAATCATTCGACAATTTCATTCGTTATTCGCGATGATTTTTTTTATTCTTATTCGTTATTCGTCATTCGAATAAATTTTGCCCATCTCTGATCAGATGATCGTAGGACCCGCAGCGGCCGCTACTGGTTCCTTCATCGAATAGTCGGTGCGAATTCGTGTCGCATTCAATGTCGCTACGACTCGGAGCGCAGCCGCTGCAGGTCCGCAGACTAGCATGTTTTTTTAGCCGTTTCCATTAGTACCGTGTTAACTTTAAGGCATTTTGAAATCTCGGCTGTTAAAAAAAATAAAAATATTCAATGGTATTAAACGAAAATTAGAAAACCACAAGAATATGATATTAAAAGGGTACTAGTGGAGAAACGTGCACGGGGGTGTGGACCAGTGGAGGGTGGACGCCGCCGCCCGCCCGTAAATGCTTGCGAGTTGCATCCCTGACGTCGCGGTTTTGGTGACCGGGGGCTGCGACAAGCATTCACGGACGGCCGAGCGGCACCAAAACGGCGAACGTCAGGAATATAAAACGCTTGGTCGTAAGAAATCATTTATTATCATCGTCGGGGTCGGGCGGGCGCGGTCTCGCCAGCCAGCGGTCCAGCGTGCCGTTCCGCAGCGCGGGGCGGCGTGCGTCCAGCCGCCACAGGTCGATGCTCACGCCGCCGCGGGACCGCGTCGTCCGTGGCGCCGCCGGCGGCTTGGCCACGAGCGCGGCCACCGGCGGCGTCTGTTGAGCGGCCGGAGCGGCGTCTAGCCTCGCAACCGGCGCCTCCGCCGCCGCGGGCTCGGGCGCCGGCTCGGGCGGCGGCGGCGCGGCGCGGCGACGACGGCGCACCTTGGCTTCGGCGTCGCGGCGCGAGTAGGTCAGTTCAGGCTCGGGTTCCGGCTCGGGTTCGGGCTCGGGCTGCGGTCGACGGCGACGTTCCCAGTCGCCGAGCGAGCGCCGCACGGCGCTAAGCGCCTCCCGCTCCGCCTCGCACCCGGCTTCGCTGCTCTCGACGCAGCGCATTGCGTATTTCTCGATCGGTGTTAGCTGAAATATTTCATAAGAATGAATACAACACATAATACTATTTTTGTCGGACATATTGCATAACATAACACGTAATAATAGATAACATGGTAAGGCCGTTTAAGTGGGAAATGTCTCGGATGACGTGTAATTGTAGACAAACATGTGATCTCAGGCTTTCCCATTTAACGGCAGAGATGTGTATACTATTTTTCTGCTCAACGAAGCCGGCAGACGACAAGTTAGTTTAGCGTAGCGGCTGGCAATGTGCAGCGGCTGGCAGTTTGCCGCTCGGTCTCCACGTCGCAGTAGTAGTGGAGTACACACCTGGTTCATGAGCACGGCGAGCTCGTCGGGCGGCTGGTGGTCGTCGTCCCGCAGCGGCACGGCCTCGTCGAACTCGGCCAGCTCGCCGGCCTGCTCGGCGCGCGCCGCCCGCGCCGCCGCCGCGTCGGCCTCGTCCTCGGCCGCCAGCAGCGCGCTCTCCACGTCGCCGCCGGTCCGTGTCGGCTCCGTCTCGTCGTCGCCCGCGCCCGAACCCGCCGCCACGTCGGCGCCCGCGCCGAACAGCTCTTTGATGCTCGCCTGGACACAGAAATACTCGTTCCGTAACATAGAACAGGGCGAAAAAGCTCATGTACGGAGCGAAACATACCGAACATTTTTCGAGTAAAAAAACAAAATTAAAATAAGATCTCCACGCTACTTTAAAAATATCAGTACCCGCAAAACACAAAAAGAGAAGAGAATCATACAAAAAAAATGTAAAACCAGTAATCAGTGAATTAGAAACGTAACAAACGCGTTATTGGGTTCGAGTAGAGTAGTGACTGACCTCGCGCAGGTAGCTGGTGGTGAAGTGTCCGTCGTCGATGGCGAGCGCGCCGAGGCGGCGCTTCTCGGTGGCCTTGCGCAGGATGTTCTCCTCCACCGTGGCCGCCCGATGCGGTGGCAGCGGTCCTGCACGACACGACACGCGAGTAGTGACTGACCTCGCGCAGGTAGCTGGTGGTGAAGTGTCCGTCGTCGATGGCGAGCGCGCCGAGGCGGCGCTTCTCGGTGGCCTTGCGCAGGATGTTCTCCTCCACCGTGGCCGCCCGATGCGGTGGCAGCGGTCCTGCACGACACGACACGCGAGTAGTGACTGACCTCGCGCAGGTAGCTGGTGGTGAAGTGTCCGTCGTCGATGGCGAGCGCGCCGAGGCGGCGCTTCTCGGTGGCCTTGCGCAGGATGTTCTCCTCCACCGTGGCCGCCCGATGCGGTGGCAGCGGTCCTGCACGACACGACACGCGAGTAGTGACTGACCTCGCGCAGGTAGCTGGTGGTGAAGTGTCCGTCGTCGATGGCGAGCGCGCCGAGGCGGCGCTTCTCGGTGGCCTTGCGCAGGATGTTCTCCTCCACCGTGGCCGCCCGATGCGGTGGCAGCGGTCCTGCACGACACGACACGCGAGTAGTGACTGACCTCGCGCAGGTAGCTGGTGGTGAAGTGTCCGTCGTCGATGGCGAGCGCGCCGAGGCGGCGCTTCTCGGTGGCCTTGCGCAGGATGTTCTCCTCCACCGTGGCGGCCGTCACCAGCCGGAACACGTGCACGTCGCGCGTCTGCCCGATGCGGTGGCAGCGGTCCTGCACGACACGACACGACAAATTACTACCGGCTCCGACTCCCACAAGCATTCGTGTGCACAATATTACATGACAGAAATTAAATGTACCAAATCGCAGATGTTTGGTGCCCAAACTGAAGGTGAAAGAAATAATATGAATAATATTCTAGAGTTTTACGAATTAAATTGGTTACCGTATTCTATAGACGCCTGCGAGTTCGTGGGATTCTCATGCGCGTAGGTGACCCTTGAAAAAACTACAAACTCCTCTTTAGAAGTCTAATAATGTTGCGAAACCCCTAAGGTACCCTGTTTGTTCATTCCATAATAAACGTTCGCGGGAAGAAAGTCCTTGTAAACCGCACGGCGAAATCTCCATATGAGTTACGGGATGCGTAGTCAAGATGTCAACCGTTAACGCTCAATCGTGAAACGTGAACGAAAGGTAACTTGACTATCTTTGTTCCACTAATAAAGAAGAGTGACATAGATGACTAGGATTCGCTGCGCAGTGTGGTGTGACAGTGAGCGGTACCTGCGCCTGCGCGTCCATGGTGGGGTTCCAGTCGGAGTCGTAGAAGATGACGCAGTCGGCGCCGGTGAGGTTGAGCCCCACGCCGCCGGAGCGCGTCGACAGTGTGGTGTGACAGTGAGCGGTACCTGCGCCTGCGCGTCCATGGTGGGGTTCCAGTCGGAGTCGTAGAAGATGACGCAGTCGGCGCCGGTGAGGTTGAGCCCCACGCCGCCGGAGCGCGTCGACAGTGTGGTGTGACAGTGAGCGGTACCTGCGCCTGCGCGTCCATGGTGGGGTTCCAGTCGGAGTCGTAGAAGATGACGCAGTCGGCGCCGGTGAGGTTGAGCCCCACGCCGCCGGAGCGCGTCGACAGTGTGGTGTGACAGTGAGCGGTACCTGCGCCTGCGCGTCCATGGTGGGGTTCCAGTCGGAGTCGTAGAAGATGACGCAGTCGGCGCCGGTGAGGTTGAGCCCCACGCCGCCGGAGCGCGTCGACAGGATGAACGCGAACAGCCGCGGGTCGGCGTTGAACCGCTCTACTAGTGCCTGCACATACACACAAATGGTTACTGGTTGTACTTATTACTCTCGTACTCGAGGGAAATTTAGCGCAAACCACTTAGGATTTCTACGCTTCATGCTCTCGACAGGCGACTACAAAGGCTTTTCTGACTTTTGTTGAGAAGTTAGGATAACTGGAGCAAAAATAGAACGACAAACTATTTCGGCCTCAATTAGTATTAACTCAGAATGAGTTAGCAATTGTGGTTTTCTTTGATACATGCTATTCAATATACAAGGTTAGATATCAATAGTTTTACACAAGATGGCCAAAAAATAAGTGTATTTCTCTTGTCTGTGAGCTTTTGGGATTGAGAATAGCACGCGTAGGTTTTTAGGAATTTCAGAAGGGACACCTAAAATTTTAAAATCACTTTGATTACTACTAATATTATTGAAATAATATAATTTTTGAAAAATGTATTTAAAAAAAAAACTAACGTAATGTAAACCGCGTCGTAAAACCTGTCCGGTAACGGGAACGCATTTATTTTTCGGTGAGTTTGTATACAACACGACACCTCGGGTACCGATACCGACCTGCCTGCGCTCGACCTTGGTGGCGCCGTCGAGGCGCGCGTAGGCGTGTCCGTGCAGGCTGAGGAAGGCCTCGAGCACGTCGAGCACGCGCGTCATCTGCGTGAAGATGAGCACGCGGTGGCCGCCCGCCTTCAGGCGGCGCAGCAGCGGCGCCAGCGCCTGCAGCTTGCCGCAGTCGAACTGCAGCAGGCGCGGGTGCGGGAAGGCCACGGCCTGGCGGCTGGCGGCCGCGTGGAGGAGCGCTAGGGCGGCGCGGGCTGGCGCGGCGGCGGCGCGCTCGGCGGCCGCGCTAGCCCGGCGCCACGCGCGCGCGCCCGCCCCACAGCCCGCCTCCAGCGTCGGCGCCGCCGCCAGGCACGCGCGCCAGCATATGCTGAATCTGTGTACATTATATGCGGGGTCAGATAATGGACTGGCTCACGTCGCGTCTACATTATATCACGAAAGGGCTTGTGCATAAATCACGCGAGGTTCTATAGGGGGGGAGGGGGTCCAAGAAAACATCACGAAAGATCACGTTAGGGGAGGGGGAGGGGGTTACAAGGAAACCTCGCGTGTATTTTTCTAGTATGAACAAACTAAGAAATATTGTGAATTTCGGCGAGCGAACGTTAAAAGTTGAATGAGAAAAATACACGTGAGACTGAAAACTGATGGCACTTGTGGCGTGGGAACGGATTAAATGAAAGGCATGTACGTTTACTTAAGCGTCTGTATTACGACTAACTAAGGAAAGGAGAACAAGCATACTTATACCTATATGTTCTTATACTATGCTACATGTTACGCACACCACACCTGGGGGGTGCTAAAGAAAAAAAAATGGAATGTATACATTTCTATTTTTTTGACAGAAGTACAAAGTTCCTACGTACTTCAATTGGAACATTAATTATACAAAATATGAAGTGTATAACTTCAGATATTTATCATTAACAATGTTGTATTAAAACAAAAGTTTACGAGTAGGTACATAAACATATGTTACTGATTAAAAGGCTTAGTCCTATTTTTATGGACAAGGTCGATCTTGTCGTCTATTTCTAACTTAACATTTATTCCGTCATCCTCGATTACTTTAAAAAGGTCCTTTAAAAAGGTTATCGAATTTTTTGCCGGTTTCAGCCTTAACTAAAACCAGGTCACCCTTTTTATAAGTTATCGAGTTTGTTAACTTATCATAATATATTTTTCGTAATTCCTTAGATCTAAGCAAATTTTCTCTAGCATCTTTATGAGCTAGTTGTAATCGGTATTTTAATTCTAGAGCATAATTGTCAGGGTTGTATATTGGTTCAACAATTTTAACAAGATTACTAGGGGTGTTACATTTCTTTCCGAAAACCAACTCGAATGGGGAATATTTTGTGGCTGAATTTATTGTAGTATTATAAGCGAAGCACCAAAATGGTAGCCAGTAACTCCATGTATCTGGGTGTCCGTCACATTGGATTCTCATAAAAGCAGCTAAATGTTTGTGCATATTTTCCAATGCTCCTGTTGATTGGTGATGATAAGCGGTCGAATTAAACTTACTTATCCTTAATAACTTACAAACTTCGTCCATAGTAGCTGACATAAACTCCGCGCCGCGGTCAGTTGATATCGCTTCGGGGATGCCGTATCTTAATATGAAATTAGTCACTAAAGTTTTCGCTACGCTAATTGCATCCTTATGTTGCAATGGATAAGCTTCAATATATTTGCTGAGTTCACATTGCAATGTTAGAATGTACTTATTACCTTCTGCATCCGTGTCGATCGGTCCCACTATATCGAGATATAGTTTCTCCAACGCTGACGACGCTGTAGTTGTGATGGCCATGGGTTGTCTTATATTTTTAGAGTATTTCGTTATTTGACATTTAGTGCATTTTTTTACGAAATCTCTAACGTCGTTCTCTAAACTTGGCCAATAATATTTGGACTTAATGTTACTTACCATTCGGCGAACGCCGGCATGTCCGCTCGTTGGTAGTAAATGATAGTCGTTAATGATAACACGTCTCTCATCCTTGTTATCTATCCGTATTATATTTCCTAGAATTTTTACTCTTGGCCCGGACCAGTCTTTCATTGTATTGATTTCATTTATCAAACTTTTTATAAATAACGCGTTTTTATCGTCTTTTATCATACATAACTCTTCTACTTTTATTTGTTTACAAAAATCACTTAACATATTCACAAATACGGCTCGCGTGAAATGTGACATATAGTTAAGGTTTATGTAAAGACATAGTTTACTCTCAGCGTACGCAAAACAATCTTTTTCCCTTGAGATTATTTTTTTTTTATTCTTAACTTTCTTAACTCTTCTTCAGATTTAAATAACATTTCTATACAGTCATTAGGTTTTCTTAATATTTCCGCAATTCTTGGTTGATCAGGCCTTGAATTTTCGGATGTACTAAGATTACCACGTATGTCATCACTCGGTGTATTACTTTGTTGTAACTTCCTACTCTGTGCTCTCGTCATAACAGTTACTTGCTCACTCATACTCTTTAACTCGTCCGAAGTAATTGAAATTCGACTTAATGCATCTGCTACTACATTTGTTTTTCCCTTTATATACACTATTTTATAATCGTATTCCTCTAACTGTAATCTAAACTTAATCAATCTACTCGATGGATCTTTCATGCTAAAAAGATACAGGAGTGGTTTGTGATCTGTCATAATTGTAAACTGTTTTCCGAACAAATAAGGTCTAAAATAGCGTACACTCCACGTAATTGCCAAAATTTCTCGTTGTATGACGGGGTAATTTAGCTCTGCTTTATTTAAGGGTCTACTAGCGTAAGCTATGGGTCTCAAATCCTTATTGCACAATACGGAACCGATTGACTTTGCTGATGCGTCAGTTTGCAATATATATTCATTATCGGGGGAAAAATCGGGATACTGCAAAATTGGAGGTGTTATGAGTTTTTCCTTTAAAGTATCAAAAGCCTCTTGACAGTTTCCTGTCCACTGGAATATTACGTTTTTCCTGCATAATTTATTTAAAGGTAGCGTTATTTCTGCAAAATTTGGAATAAATTTTCTATAGTAATTGCAAAAAGCAACAAAACGTCTAACCTCGTCACTATTAGTTGGAGTGGGATAATTTTGTAATACTTTTGTTTTTTGTGGATCAGGTAACACGCCTTCTGCCGATACAATGTGTCCTAAATAAAGCAATTGTTTTTTTAAAAATTCACATTTTTTGGGGTTAACCTTCAAGTTAACTTTACGTAATCTTTCTAACACGTCGGTTAAATTCCTATTATGCTGATCCATATTTCTGCCAAAAACTACAAGGTCGTCCATGTAAACAAAACACTTTTCATAGGAAAGACCTGACATTGCAACTGACATTACTCGCGAAAATGCACTGGCACTAAGTTTCAGGCCCATCGGTAGCCTTTTCATGCGGAATTGGCCTTGACCTGTTGAAAATGAAGTGATATTTCTGCTGTCTTCATCCAAGGCTGTTTGGTAGTAAGATTGTTGTAAGTCGAGATGACTAAAATATATTGCACCTGATAAGGAATCCAGTATATCTGTAATGTTAGGAAGGGGAAATTTATCGTCTTGAATAACATTATTTACTTTTCGGTAATCGATGACTAAACGCCATTTTTTTGTGTTGTTTTCCGACTTTTTCGGCACTAAAAGTATTGGACTATTCCAATCGCTATTTGACTCTTCGATTATATCGTCTTGGATCATCTGTTCGACCTGTTTATTAATTTCTGACTTCATTGATGCTGGTAACCTATACGGTTTCGTATAAATAGGTTTTGTATTTGGCTTCACGGCAATGCTTTGACTCAGTATATTAGTAGTTCCTAACTTGTCACCGTCCAAGTGAAAAACGTCGGCGTATTTGGCACATATTGACTCTATAAGCTTGCGATCTGTATCATTTAAATGACTTAATTTTATTGATGACAACAACCTCTTAACTCTCTCTACCCCATTACCGGATTTTTGAAAATTGCAAATTTCATAATTGTTCAAACTATCCAAAATAGGCTCAAAAACAGGTAACTTAACTTCCTCCTCCCTTGTATTTAAAATTCGTACCGGTATTCGTCCTTGCTTTACCCTACTAATACTTCCCGCTAAAAAAATATTTTCGCCTAATGTGTCCGAATGTACAACGTAATCTTTTCCTAAATCGAATGATTTTACTTTAATTAAATGTAATGATTCACTTCTAGGCGGTAATGTTAAGCAAGTTTCACTATCGCGACTTCTTTGTATTTGTAACACACACCTTTCGTTCCCACAGTGTAAAGTGAGCTCGTCAGTCATAAGGTCTATAATTGCATTATAAGTTCGCATAAAGTCTAGTCCGAGAACACCGTCAGCGTGACACGGCATATCTTGATCCTGCAATATGTGAAACCTATGTATAATGGATATTGTATTACCGTAATTTAAAGACACGTCTGCAACATGTGTACTTATAATGCTGCCGCCAATTCCTGATATTATAGTACCCTTCTCGTATATCTGTGATTCTATGGGAACTTTACTTTTCTGTATAATTGATATACCTGCGCCATTGTCAATCATAAAAACAAGTTTTTGTCTACTTACGGTAAAAGTTACATAGTCTAATCCGTCACATATAGTCAAAACTTTACGCTCGAAAAAACTGAATTTGGTCTGTCTGATATGTCGATTCGTTGGTATTCTGCGGTTCGTGTGTACATGTATACACGTTCCCTCGGCGTCCACGACTCGTTCGAGTAGCGTTATGTCCCCTAAAATTTACACGTTGGCCGCGTCCCCTGTGGAAGTTATTACTAGGCACAGTACCTCTATTAGTGGGGTAGCGGGTCCATATGTTGTGGTAGACTCGTGGACGATTGTACTGGTAACTCGGCCCACGCCCGCGCCATCCGTAGCGCTGGGGCTGTTGGAAACCTCGTCTGTAGCCGTGGTTTATGTTCATAACTACAGGCTCTGGCTGGGGTCTCGCCATCTCGTCATCCTGGGCAGCTCTGACGGCCTCCTTCAGCTCCGTGTATTCACGTGCAGCTAGAATGGTACTCAGACGGCGATTTCTCAAACCGTCCGTAAATTTCTTTACGGCCAAGGACTCGTTGATTGGTCTGAGTATATCGCATGCTTCGGGCTTTCCGTCGGCTTGCGCTATCGTTAGACCAATAAACAACTCCTCTATTTTATCACCATATTGAATAATAGACATGTCTCTCTGCGAGATATTATTTAACTGCATTAAAAGAGAATTTGCGGATTTCTTTGGCAGCAAATATTTTTTTATATCAGCTATAAGTTGGGTAGCGGTATCGTACTTGGATTTAAGTTTTAACTGTGCGATTTTATTGAGTCGAGTTTTTAAAACGAAAGAAATCAGCAACTTCTTTTCGCTATTTTCCTCTAACATGTCATCTAACATTTCGATTCCCGCTATCATTCTTTCAATAGTTTCCTCCTTATCATCTAAAATAGGGATCAAGCTATTGGCTTCCCGGATTTCAAATTGTTTCGCCATTTTAGTTGGTTCCTCGGATGCACCCTGTATAACTTTATATTGTAAAATTTGAGTGTAAACTTCGTCTATTCTCTCACATAACAATTCCAAAAATGAACATTCTTTTGACAGGTCATCGACATTAACACAAGCAATTAACTGTTTATAGTCCTTATATATTAATTGAGCTTGAGAAATTTTTTCTAAGCCTATTTTTTGTTGCCTTCTAACTTCGCCTAATTTTCGCAAATCAGTCCTTATTTTATCTAATTTATCGTATATAGTATTTAACTCTAAATCCATACCCTTAACACCATTCCACTTTGACACACAGGAACCTTGACACTATTCACTTTTCACACGCGTACCTATTACGTAAATCTTCTCGCTTCTTCCTCCGCATTTCACGCTCTGCCTAAACGCCTTCCTCTGCCTCATCTCTGGACGGAGTCGCTCTTTTCAGTGACAGTCTGGTTTGAAAACGGGTCCACACTTCTCTTCTCACCTCTTTCTGCACATATTGTTCGTGTGCCTTCTTCAAATACTTGTACAGTCCGCAGCAAACGACAAGGGCCAAAATCACGAACAGTACGGTAATGAGAATGTTGTTAACTCTGGAATGCTCGTTCGCACCGGCGGCATCGTTTGATCCAACCGCATTTTGGTTTACAATTACTTCCTTCTCTTCTTGTTTGCTGTATCCGTGCCCCATCTCACTCGATAAACACTTTCCTTAATGACTGTCCTTGGTTAGATTTCCTTCGGGCTGTCGCTTGCGCAGTCGATCGGCTTGTGTCCCACGTAGATATTATTATGCACTCCTATTATATAATATGCACCGGGTTGGCGAAAATGCTGATGTCAGGCGCGCTCGGCGCGAAGTTCACGGTCGCCATGTGGCGTGGGAACGGATTAAATGAAAGGCATGTACGTTTACTTAAGCGTCTGTATTACGACTAACTAAGGAAAGGAGAACAAGCATACTTATACCTATATGTTCTTATACTATGCTACATGTTACGCACACCACAGTGAGACTGCCAAAAAACTCACCAAACATGACCAGAGGGAAAAGGGGGGGTCAAAAAGTAGCCGAAAAAACCTCGCATGATTTATGCATGAGCCCAAACTTATACGCGAGTGGAATTAAAATTACCTGTCTAATGAGCACACATCGGAGAAATGTGCATCATTGTTCCCAATAATTATGGACATGACTTCAAAGTTAATTGAATAATTAATCATTAATCAATTTTCAAAAAATTACCTTTTTGACGCTGGTAACTATGAAAACGTTACCATACATGCAGAGCATCAATGGCAGACTTAATACGAGTGATATTAAAATAATCTGTCAAATGAAACAGGCTGTATTTTACACAGGTTTTTTTACTATCGAGACTAAGAGGTTATTGTAGTTTAATAATTAAAAACTATGTCTTCGATAAACCGAGCGTCTAACTATGTCTTACGAGCATTGAACCCCGTTATCTTGGCTCACTGGAGCGTTTTGAAAAAAACCCAAAAATTGATTCTTCCAAATCTGGACATAATTCAGTCTTTAAAATTACTCTTGTCTCGTGAGTAGTGCGTAAACACAAGTTAATAAGAGTTTTTGATAGTTTTTCTGCCACTATGGGGTGGTGAGATTTTTATTTATTCTAATTTATTCTAATAATATCTTACTTTAGGAATATTGTTTTCTAAAATAAATAAAAAAACAGTTCCACGTAGATTAGATTTCCATAAAGTTCTAGTAATTTTATTTAGTACTGGTGACTTTGCGCCTATGTTTTAGAGCTCAATCTCCAGTTTTCTAGTTTTAATCTGTAAAAAAATCAATAATCTTCCAAACACATTAAAATTTCGTTATCTTATTTTCAGGATCTATGAATCTGACAGCCGTTTGTATCTCACGCCTACTTGTTGGCAGATTTTTTTTTCGAAATGATTATCATATCAGCACGTTACCTGTCAACGACATCGTGCATGCGCTCGAGCAGCGCGGCGAGATCGGGCGGGTGCAGCGGCGGCGGCGGCGCGGGCGGCGGCGCGGCCACGGCGCGGCGCAGGTCGGCGCCCAGCAGCGGCAGGCGCCAGCAGCGGCGCTCGTTGGCCGCCGCCAGCCGCCGCAGCGCCGAGCGCCGCCGCGCCGCCAGCCGCGCCGCCGCCGGGGTCGACGGCGGCGGCGACAAGGCGGGCGCCGAGGCCATGGGGCGCCGCGCCGGCTTCACGCGCAGCGGCGGCGCCGTTGCGGCACCTGGTTTATGGTAATTATTCATATTGACTTCTAAATAGGGAGGATGCATTGTTAGATGCTGATGATTCGACTTGTTGATTCGTTTATTATGCAAAAGCATTGATTAACCCCCTTATTCATAAACGTCTGTTAACTTAACAAGCCGCTAATAATTCTTTGTTCCTTTCGGTCTTAACAATGTGTCCATAAGAGCAAAAGGGACAAACAATTATTAGCGGCTTGTTAAGTTAGCAGACGTTTATGAATAAGGGGGTTAGAATATATAAGTGGATCCCCAAACAGCTCAAAAAAATGGCCCCAAAAAATGGGCTGCAGAAGTAAATATTGCGGTTCATTTGCTCTGCTATTCAGTTCTGACAGTTGACATTTGGTCACCTTACGGTATAGCATCATTATTCCTTAAACATAAAAAGTTTCTACTATTTTGCGGTGTTGTTCGCAAATTTGACACTTATTGCTCACTTCATAAATTTTTTTATTCTTTGAGTTTTTTTTTATTATAGTTTATTGTAAGTGAGCGTTATTAGCTTCAACTGAAACATGATAGAAATGAGTTTTTTAGTGCCACTTTTTTTGGTTTTTTTGTTTGGTTCTGTGCGTCCATTTATTATTTAATGTCATTGTGCAAATGGATAAAATCCTAAAAAAAGTTAAGCGTCTGCATTATTAACATAATCGTAAACGTAGCATAACTCGGCGGCGGGGCGGACACACTACACACAGTACACTCACCCACGGCGGCGGAGGGCAGCGCGCGCGGCACGAGGCGCAGGTGTATGCGCAGGCGCGCGGGCGGCGGGCGGGGCGGGGCGGGCGGCGGCGGCCGCAGCGCGTGCACGAGGCGGCGCGGCGGCGCCAGGTGGCGCGCGCGGTGCGCGGGGAAGGCGCCGGCCTCGGACAGCTCCAGCGACGCCAGGTCGCCGCCCAGCCGCGCCGACACCGACTCAAGCTCTCGTATCTGACGTTACAATATTATTCGTTGCGATTCAGGGCTGTCCACACAGGATGCGTGCGCAGCAGGTGCATGTGCGCGTAGCGTAAATGTCATAATGACAAGCCACTTACGTCACGGGACTTACAAGCGATGTCCCATCTACTATGAGACTACGACATTTCACACGATACAAGCACACGTACAACTGCTCCCACGCATTCGATGTGGCTCGGTCTTTGAGCTGACGCCACCCTAAATGTCTCACTGTATACGACCGCACATTGCATCAAGGATTTAAATTATTTTTGAGCCCAAACGAGCGATTGCTCACTCTGTCCCCCGCTTTACGAAAGCAACGATTTTCGACGAATAACGTTTTGTGTAACGAACGAATTTCGTAGAGTGGATGATAGAATGAGCATTCTCTCGTTTGGTCTAAATCCACCTTCAGAAGAGAGACATTCGATCGCTTTGAATGTCTTGCGAATTGCAACTAGCCCTAGCACAGGCCTCGGTCTTTTTGGGCTGTTACCGCACACTACCTTTAAACGCTGGTCGGAACTACTACAAAATGTAATAGTGAATAGTTGTATTGTAAAATTTTGTTGATCAAATAAATAAATCTCCTTGAAGCGACCTCCTTGATTGGCACACTGACCTCCTCGATGAGCACGATGGCGGGCACGGGCACTCTTAGCCGCGGCATGAGGAAGGGCGAGGCGACGGGCCGCGGCTCGAACAGGTCCGGGTGGTTGCACACCTTGCGCAGCTGCATCAGCACGTTGATCACGCTCAGCAGGTTGCCCGACGCCAGGCTCTCCTTCGTCCTGCACACCAAATTATAAAACTACGTGTTTCTCGCTGCAGTTCTCCGACCGCAAAAATAATTAACACTGAACGCTGGCTGTCACGAAATTTCAGCACATTAAACAAGTCTATATTTAACGTCAAAATTAAGCTTCGAAGAAATCGATCATCAATATTTATTGTCAGGTCAGTTCATGATAAACTTACAAAATTTAAAAATTAAAAGGCCATAGTCGGATTTTCATAGTAAGTCAGCCTTTAAATCAACCAGACTCTAGTATTTTTTTGTGAGTACCTCTTATGGTGAAGAATATTTCTGCTGAGTATCAACGTCCTATCGGTGACAGTTTTTGACTTATGATTTTTTTTAGTTTTTTCTTTAATGTGTTGTATCTCAGGATGTATAAAAGCGAATTGCTTCAAATTTTGAAATAATGTTCTTTATTTAGATATGCATCGAATTTAAAAAAATGAATATCGATTGTCGTATAAAAAAAAGAAAAAAAAGACCAAAAAATTTTTCATATTTTTTTTGTGTACCTATGAAGTAGTGACACCTCTATTTTCTTTTTCTAATTATAGACCATACATTGGCCTACTAGTTGCCTAAGTATCAAAATTTTCCAAGCGGTACTTCTTACCAAAAATCGGCAATATGTGTGGTCAAGTTCTGCATTCAATCGGTGTTTTTCAATGTAAGTAGTATACAAACTCTTCATTTATATTTGAGTTTTCATATCAGGTTATCTTATTTAAGAGTAAATGCTAATGACAACTTAATGTCATCATGATGCAAGCTGTTTATTTCATATTTTTTTCTTACCCTTATCTTTTTTTAAATATTTGCTGCAGCTCTTGCACTTTTTATTAATATTTCCATGAAACGGATTCATTGCAGTTAAATATTATCGAGATACGCTAGTTGAAATGGTAAACGGCCGATTAATAATGAAATAAACAGCTTGCATCATGATGACATTAAGTTGTCATTAGCATTTACTCTTAAATAAGATAACCTGATAAGAAAACTCAAATATAAATGAAGAGTTTGTATACTACATTGAAAAACACCGATTGAATGCAGAACTTGACCACACATATTGCCGATTTTTGGTAAGAAGTACCGCTTGGAAAATTTTGATACTTAGGCAACTAGTAGGCCAATGTATGGTCTATAATTAGAAAAAGAAAATAGAGGTGTCACTACTTCATAGGTACACAAAAAAAAATATGAAAAATTGTTTGGTCTTTTTTTTTCTTTTTTTTATACGACAATCGATATTCAGTTTTTTAAATTCGATGCATATCTAATTAAAGAACATTATTTCAAAATTTGAAGCAATTCGCTTTTATACATCCTGAGATACAACACATTAAAGAAAAAACTAAAAAAAATCATATTTCAAAAACTGTCACCGATAGGACGTTGATACTCAGCAGAAATATTCTTCACCATAAGAGGTACTCACAAAAAAATACTAGAGTCTGGTTGATTTAAAGGCTGACTTACTATGAAAATCCGACTATGGCCTTTCTGTAAAAATCTGGCTTGTCCAGTAAAATCACTTCAATGAAATCAGAAAAGCTGGAGTAATACGTAATTACTAGTTACCGGACTCACTATCGTTTTCTCAGAATTATCAGAAGCATAGAAGAATAGCGTCGTGAGACACGCGACGAACATTCTCGTGAAGTGACTCGCGCGGTTCCCTAGTGGACTAGTACAACAGTAGACAGCGCACTCACTTGGCCCTGGCCATGAAGTCGTCGTAGAGGCAGCGCTGGCGCTTGGCGAGGCGGCACATGAGCACGTGCTCGTACTTGCGCGGCATCTGCCGCTCCACGTCCGCCTTCAGCCGCCGCAGCAGGAACGGTTCCCTAGTGGACTAGTACAACAGTAGACAGCGCACTCACTTGGCCCTGGCCATGAAGTCGTCGTAGAGGCAGCGCTGGCGCTTGGCGAGGCGGCACATGAGCACGTGCTCGTACTTGCGCGGCATCTGCCGCTCCACGTCCGCCTTCAGCCGCCGCAGCAGGAACGGTTCCCTAGTGGACTAGTACAACAGTAGACAGCGCACTCACTTGGCCCTGGCCATGAAGTCGTCGTAGAGGCAGCGCTGGCGCTTGGCGAGGCGGCACATGAGCACGTGCTCGTACTTGCGCGGCATCTGCCGCTCCACGTCCGCCTTCAGCCGCCGCAGCAGGAACGGTTCCCTAGTGGACTAGTACAACAGTAGACAGCGCACTCACTTGGCCCTGGCCATGAAGTCGTCGTAGAGGCAGCGCTGGCGCTTGGCGAGGCGGCACATGAGCACGTGCTCGTACTTGCGCGGCATCTGCCGCTCCACGTCCGCCTTCAGCCGCCGCAGCAGGAACGGTTCCCTAGTGGACTAGTACAACAGTAGACAGCGCACTCACTTGGCCCTGGCCATGAAGTCGTCGTAGAGGCAGCGCTGGCGCTTGGCGAGGCGGCACATGAGCACGTGCTCGTACTTGCGCGGCATCTGCCGCTCCACGTCCGCCTTCAGCCGCCGCAGCAGGAACGGTTCCCTAGTGGACTAGTACAACAGTAGACAGCGCACTCACTTGGCCCTGGCCATGAAGTCGTCGTAGAGGCAGCGCTGGCGCTTGGCGAGGCGGCACATGAGCACGTGCTCGTACTTGCGCGGCATCTGCCGCTCCACGTCCGCCTTCAGCCGCCGCAGCAGGAACGGTTCCCTAGTGGACTAGTACAACAGTAGACAGCGCACTCACTTGGCCCTGGCCATGAAGTCGTCGTAGAGGCAGCGCTGGCGCTTGGCGAGGCGGCACATGAGCACGTGCTCGTACTTGCGCGGCATCTGCCGCTCCACGTCCGCCTTCAGCCGCCGCAGCAGGAACGGTTCCCTAGTGGACTAGTACAACAGTAGACAGCGCACTCACTTGGCCCTGGCCATGAAGTCGTCGTAGAGGCAGCGCTGGCGCTTGGCGAGGCGGCACATGAGCACGTGCTCGTACTTGCGCGGCATCTGCCGCTCCACGTCCGCCTTCAGCCGCCGCAGCAGGAACGGTTCCCTAGTGGACTAGTACAACAGTAGACAGCGCACTCACTTGGCCCTGGCCATGAAGTCGTCGTAGAGGCAGCGCTGGCGCTTGGCGAGGCGGCACATGAGCACGTGCTCGTACTTGCGCGGCATCTGCCGCTCCACGTCCGCCTTCAGCCGCCGCAGCAGGAACGGCCGCAGCACCTGCGCAACACCCACAACCGTCAATAACGCCGAATGTCCAATAATATCCCCTGGTTAAATGTGTCTAGACTGCATAAACCTCCTCACGAGGAAAGTTCCACCCGAAGATGCTCGGTCAGATATCACAAGGCTCATCCGGTGTGGACCCGCTGACACAAGAATATAAATAATACAGTTCCTTTCCCAAGGGGGTTTCTAAAAGAATATTCTGCTGCAAATACTCAGGAATATGATTGTAAAATTGACATCCTGCACAGGTTTTATCAAAGTTAGAAGCAAAAAGATGGGTCTATATTGGGTGGCATAATGTTTTTATTTCGAAAAATTTGTCGCATAACAACTTTACGCCGAAAAATGTATGGCATAAACATTGTTGCGCATATTTTTGTTATGGCGAAATTGTTAATCCTAACTTAGTTGTTCCTAAATATTGTTTGTCTTAAGGCCATATTCTTTGACCTCTCAACGCTAGTTTTAAGAGTCATCCAGTCTCCGCTAATACCCGTGACAGTCGCCGTCAATGATGACGTGATACTGTAATACTCATAGTGAAAATATTTACAGTACTACAACTATGTGACTAGTGTGAATCGAAACGACATAGTGTAACATAATAATAATATAAGTGATTAATTCATAATCTGGCAAGCTCTAGCAAGCCATGTGTAAAGTTGACGGTAAATTTAGAAAATACACGGATGCGAGACTATCCCATTAATATTTAATATGAAACTCGTTATAGATCCGCGGTCCTATAATGCGTATCAGGCGTACAATTTCATAAAAAATGATGCAACCATGCTGATTTTCAAAATTTTTGATATTAGGACTGTCCACGAAAAAAGTATATAATTATACATGATGATCAGGGGTCGATGTAATCATGCAGATGACGCAAAAATAACGTACCTAATTTTGCATTATAGGATAATGCTTTTATTTAAGCTTCCGTGCTGCATATTTCACAAAGTAATATAATAATCGCGAGTAAATCCATTACATTTATACAGGATGAAAGATGTATTGATTGTATTTCGTAGTTACACCCAGGGTATACTTGCTGCTATCATAAAATTTGTGAGGCCTTTATTAAAGGGTGTATCATTTATTATAAATACGACTTTACTTGGCCATAATTTTTTATATTACATGTTTATATAAAAACATACATGTGTCTAATTACTGCTTTAATAAGATACACATTTCATCCTAGAAACTCGACGTAAACCATCTGGATGAGACACAACTAACCCAATCCAAAATCCTGATCTCCTGAGTAATAAAAAAATATTTCGGACAAGTATTTATTACAAGGAAATTTACGTTTTGCGAAAAAGACGACATCACACACAAAAAAAATCGTACTTTGAAAGACACGCTTTCATGTGCTTCGTAATGTCAAACATTTAGATATTGCCATAGCTCTTATATTGCCCAAAAAAATGACCTGAATTTGTGAAAGGATACTTTGAAGAGAATATGGTATGTAGCTTACGTGTATTTTGACTTTGACATCTAATATAACTGTCATGGAGCATTTATATCTACCTGTTCTAACTATGAATCAAACAATTAATTGAATCAGGCGTTACTTTGCGGAAGTCCATATTCAAGGATGAACAATATTGCTTTGCTCTTCCGCGATACAGAATGTGTAGCTAATTAGTGTAACCCGCTATAATTACTTGCGTATTTTTTGCATGCAATTAATTTTCCCACCCTCCCGCCGCAAAAATAAATACGCAAATAACTATAACAAACCACCACCAATAACACTATACTCGACACGTGTTTCGCCTCTCTACGAGGCATCATCAGGAGTTGACGATGTTGTCGGTCTGGTGTCCGGCAACAGAATGAGCTGTCCTGTCTGGTCGGCTCCCTTCGGTCGTGCTTTAATTTAACTCCACTTTTTTTTTTATTGAATAATAAAGTTTTATAAATTACAATAATTTTGGCAAGACCCATCATTGGCAAAACCTTGAAGAGGTTTGTGTGCCGATGGGGAGTTCGATGGATATTTGTCCAGACATTATTAGAAATTATAACTAACATGCGACTTAAACTATTTAACTATTCAGCGAAACGACTTGTACACGTTGTTCTTTGGTCGGGGGTACTCCTTGATGATGGTTCTGATATTGGATCGAGACATATCGAGCATTTTTGCGTGGCCCGTTTCGCCGAATTTTTAAATAGCAATTACCTATTGAATTATGATGTCAATAATTACATCTAACTTACAGAATTGGTTCGTTAAAATTTAGGAGGTGGTGTTTAACTATCTTTTTTATATATTTTTCATTGCTCATTCTCTCTCTCACATCTACTGGCAATTCGTTTAGTATCTTAGGTAATAAGTATGTATATAACAATATAACCAAGTTCCATGTACTTAATTTAGTACTTAATTTTCTCCTTTAGTACTTAATTTTTTTCGCACTTGAATCGAAATGTACTAATTCTCGGTATGTTTCGTAACAATTCGCATTATTTTCCATATTTTTTTTAATTGATAGTATATTATTAGTAGTATTTTATTGATACTCATGTCTGCCTGCGACCACGGGTGTCGTCAGGATATAATTTAACGTAAGTTTACGCGATTAGGACCCGTTTGTATTTAAAATATGAGTGATAGTCGTGAAAGTTTAAATCAATATAGTGCGACTGCTTGCAAAACATTTCATAAAATAATTCGAATTCCAAAATAAATTGTGGGTTTAAAATTTTATTGGATGATAACGAACTATTATGGATAAGAAATCCTATTTTAAAGGCACGGCTTTACTCGCCCACCTATCAGCTATCACCGCCGGGTGTGTATCGCCGTTTCTCTTTTATTTACACGGGAGTGCGTATCTTTTGTTCGTGTTTATAGCCGATAGTTCATAGCTTAGTAGCTCGCGGTGAGACCAGTGCCTAATAGATACGAGTAGGTGCCATTCTTAATTATTTCACTATTTTCGTCATGTCAAAATGTGTCATGGTCTTATCACCAGTAGTCATCCTACTGTTTTTATCTATACTGTGTAATATGTTTGTTATTGTTTTGGTTTAATATATTGAATAACATAATTCTATTAATTTAGTCACTCACCACTTATGTTTATTCAGTCTCCGAAGCCCCAGTGATGATAACATTTTTTTATGTGTTATCACACCAATTTTAAAGATAGTTTGGTTGACGACAGCGGTGCGCAAAATTGACGTACGTCCTCCCTCCAACAGGTCCCGATTGGGACTGAAAGATGACAGCAGGAGCGATCCGGGAGAATAATTTCACATATTTTGTAAGATGAAATATAATTCTTACAATATTAATGATTTCTTCTTGTTAATCGTTGACACAGACTTTGACGTTTCTTCTGATATATTTTTTTCTTGGTAAAGTTATGCAGTTTCTTAGCAAAATGAGTTTTCATGCAGAGATTAGACCTATGTTTGGGATCGTTTTTTATAGGGCGAAGTTTGTTTAAATACTTAATACTAATCAATGCGCGATAGATCAAGTTCTCAAATGTAACATATATCAATTTTACTTCATAAGGAAGTAGTATTATTGAGAAAACTGAAAAAAACAAACGGGAATTCTACGCTTACCTCGCCTTAATGATCTTTGTGTCTAATGTATATGTATCGAAAAATTATTTTTCATAATGGTGATGTTCCTACTATTTAATGTACTATAAAGTGATTACCTACCTTTAACTAATTTAAAAAAAAAATTTTGATTCCTTATACTTAATTATTACTGAATAATTAGCCCTGGTGTCCAACGAATTTAAGTGAGCAATTTTGACCTGGGAACCGGTCGACGAAGCCCCGCTGCGCGGGGCTTCTATTTCCGCTCTAAGGGATAAAAGGTACCTAACGAACCTATCCAGGTTAAGGTAGGGGAAGGTTCAGATTATTTATTTTTTAATGCGGGGGGCTTCGCCCCCCGTCCCATACTTAAGTATTTAAAGACTACGCCATTCACTCCGCCCTAGCTTCGAAATCTAACCAATCCACGTCGGTTTTACCCTAGTTTATTACTTGAATATTTTTTTAACCATTCACCCTGTTGTTCAAATGTTTTGCATGTTGTTATTAAAATGCCTTTTTGAATGAAATTTCGGACAGGATAAAAGTAGGCGCAGTGAAAATTGACAGTTCGAGTAGTAGGGAAAACAATATTTATTACAATGATCATTAGGATTATTATGCTTTAGGTCATTTGACGTTCGAGTAATGAATATTAGAATAAATATGGTGTAGGTATTTTAAACGTGTATGCGCAAAATTAAGTAGGCTAAACAAGTAGTATGCCATGTAACATTATGCCAAACATTCTCGGCCAAAAAATTTTAGGACAATCGACGTTATGCGACACGACAGGCACCCAAAAAGATGTCTTATTCCGATCCAACCATTGTAGCCGTATGACAAGAGCGTATTAAAACCAAATGGCACAGTGATCAACTCATATTGTCCCTAAGATGGAAACATAAAAGACGTCTTAGGCTACTTTACTAGTGATGCAAAAAGCACGAATTCGTCGCGTATGACAAGAGCGTAGTAAAACCAAATGGCACGGTGATCAACTCATATTGTCCCAAAGTTGGAAACATAAAAGACGTCTTAGGCTACTTTACTAGTGATGCAAAATGCACGAATTCGTCGGAGGTAGCATTTTTTTTTTCTGTAAGTCTAAGAAATTGTTAAGTGTTCTGCAATTTGGCGGACCTGAATTACGGTGTTGAATAAAAGCGCCAGTTAACACACTCGATTGATCATCCATGACCCTTAATATAGTAGTAGTAGTAGTAGTAAAACACTTTATTGTACAAATAAATATAGAAAAGTACACAAAACACAAGAGCGCGGCGACGGGCGCGAACCACTCGCGGAACTCCGAGTGCGACGTTCCTGTCTGTACCGTGACCCACCTCGTGCAGCCGCCGCCCTCGCGCCTGCGTGCCGGCGCCGGCGCCGCCCTCGCCCGCGAGCGCGGCGACGGGCGCGAACCACTCGCGGAACTCCGAGTGCGACGTTCCTGTCTGTACCGTGACCCACCTCGTGCAGCCGCCGCACGAGCGCCTGCGTGCCGGCGCCGGCGCCGCCCTCGCCCGCGAGCGCGGCGACGGGCGCGAACCACTCGCGGAACTCCGAGTGCGACGTTCCTGTCTGTACCGTGACCCACCTCGTGCAGCCGCCGCACGAGCGCCTGCGTGCCGGCGCCGGCGCCGCCCTCGCCCGCGAGCGCGGCGACGGGCGCGAACCACTCGCGGAACTCCGAGTGCGACGTTCCTGTCTGTACCGTGACCCACCTCGTGCAGCCGCCGCACGAGCGCCTGCGTGCCGGCGCCGGCGCCGCCCTCGCCCGCGAGCGCGGCGACGGGCGCGAACCACTCGCGGAACTCCGAGTGCGACGTTCCTGTCTGTACCGTGACCCACCTCGTGCAGCCGCCGCACGAGCGCCTGCGTGCCGGCGCCGGCGCCGCCCTCGCCCGCGAGCGCGGCGACGGGCGCGAACCACTCGCGGAACTCCGAGTGCGACGCGAACACGTCCGGCATGAGGAAGTGCATCAGCGACCACAGCTCCAGCAGGCTGTTCTGGAGAGGCGTGCCCGTCAGCAGTAGCCGCCTGCGACCAAACCAAATGTTTACTTATTCAACATTTACATATTACAGAATATTTGTACACAAATGGCGTGCAGACACAATGTGGTGCAAGGGTAAAAGGGGCAAAAAATGAGAAACACGTAGCGAAACTCTTTCACTAAAATAAAAATGAAAAAATAAATCATTGACTCATTTTTGGTATGATTTGACATTGGCAATGTTGAAAAGTATTCAAAAAATTATGTACAGGACCCCGCTAAACCTGTCAATGGAACCTCTAGATACAGCACCTGTCAGTCTGGAAGTTGAGCAGCATCTGCCAGCGCTGGCTCTTGAAGTTCTTGATGTTCTGCGCCTCGTCGAGCACGAGGTAGCGCCAGCGCTTGCGGCGGAAGGACTGGTGGTCCTGCACCACCAGCTTGTACGACGTGATGCACACGTGGAACGAGTTCGGCTTCGTCCACCCCACGCGCTTTAGTTTACGTTCCTGAAACATATTTTTACTTAGGTGTTGTTCCACTGTGGTCGCCTTCAAGACTTTACTACGTTTTTCAAAGCGTTTGATGTCCACTAATTTATATCAAAGGGAGCAGTGTTTTGAGCTTTGGCTTATTTACATCTGTTATAAATGTAGAAATATTTACCGAAGTTACAGTAGCACGTAGTGACACGGATGACACCAGAAATCATTAGGTGGCGTTTTATCTAGATTATTATACCGATTATATCCTGTTCAGATCAAAATAAATAAAATGAGTTAAAATACCTTGATTGTTCCATAATAGGTGAGTATCTTGAAGGCGGGGCACCACTTCTTGAACTCCATCTCCCAGTTGAGCACGACGGAGGTGGGCGCCACGACGAGGTGCGGCCCCCAGTCGTGGCGCTCGAGCGCCAGGTGCGCCAGCAGCGCGATGGTCTGGATGGTCTTGCCGAGCCCCATCTCGTCCGCCAGGATGCCGTTGAGCGCGCGCGCGTGCATGGTGGCCAGCCAGTGCAGCCCCACGTGCTGGTACTCGCGCAGCGGGTGCTTCAGCAGCCGCGGCACCGGCGTCGCCACCGCCGTGGACTGCAGCGTCGTGCCCGTCGGCTGCAGCGTGGCCGCCAGCGACGCCGCCGCCTCCACGCGCCGCTCCGAGTCGCCCGGCTCGTCCACCAGCGCGGCCAGCTTCTCCGAGCCGTCGCTCGCCGCCGACGACGCGTCGTCCGAGTCCGAGTCCGAGTCGGAGCCGTCGGTCGCGTCGTCCGAGTCGGCCGCCGGCGGCGCGGCCTCGTAGCGGCGGCGCAGCTCGTCGAGGTCGAGGTCGGCCTCCTCGCGCAGCTCGTCGATCTCGCGGCGGTGGTCGACGCGCTCGCGGCGCTCCTGCGCGGCGATGGTGTCCTCGTCGTCGGCGGAGTCGGCGTCGGCGCTGTAGTCGGAGGAGCCGGGCGAGGGCGGCGCGGCGGGCGTGTAGCCGGGCGGCAGCAGGTCGGGCAGCGGCTGGCGGGACTCGCGGCAGAGCGCCTCGATCTCCTCGCGGTGGTGCGCGGCGGTGTGCATGGCCTCGCGCTCGGCGGCGGCGATGGTCTCCTCGTCGTCGCTGGCGGCGCCGCGCGGCGTGAACTCGTCGTCGCTGGGCGGCGTGTCGGGCTGGCGCAGGCTGGCGGCCAGCTGGCGGCTGTAGCGCTCCGTGCGGTCCACGATGATGGACAGCTGCTCGTCCAGCGCTTCCTTGCGCGCGCGCTCCACACGCCGCGACCGCTTCCACTCCACCAGCTGCACGGGAATACAGGGGCACGGTCAACACGAGTATAAATCAAGCTGAGATAGCTAGTTACGTTCAGTATTACCGTACATATACGTATAATGTTCCACACGTGACGCTCACCTTTTCTACATTAAGCCAGAAAGTCCTGATCTCCTTGGCGGCGAAAGCGGCTATCCTCTTCAGTTGTAACTCTTGCGCCTTCTCAGCCTTTTGCGCCGCAGCCGCCTTGTCTTGGAAATATTTTTGCACGGCACGTGCACACTAAAATAAACGCATAAGTTAATTTCATCATCATAATCATATAAGCAAAAGGATAGTCACTGCTGGCCACAGGCCTTGTCTAAGGATTGTTTTGACTTATGATTCAAACGCTCTATGCTGTTCGCATGCATGCTTCTCGTGATTTCTTTTACCAGATTGTCGGTCCACTTTGACCTATCAACACTTCAACTTGACACGGTAACGACTCCAGGATCAAAGTCCTGAGACAATATATGAGACACAACAAATGAGAACAATGAAGGTCACTTCAAAATGAAGGTTTACTTCAGTGCCTTGGTGAAGCCCTTTTGATAATGAATGTTTAAAAACAAGTTTCGGTAGATCACCTTCTTGGCGGCCTGCTTCTTCCACTTGCGCTCGTGCGCGAAGTCCTGCGCGAGCCAGGCCATCTCCTCGAGCAGGTAGTCCCAGTGCGTCTTGGGCCGCGGCGGCTCGGCCACGCGCGGCAGGCGGCGCTCCGCCCACAGCCCCGCGCGCGCCAGCTCCGCCACGCGCGCCGCCACGTACGCCTCCTGTCGCGCCTGCGTCACACCGCGTCACGGATAAATGCTACTAAATTCCATCGAAACAATAAACTGATATTTATCAAATTTGGCATTTTTTATAGGGACAGGAAAACGTTTTCCAGAACATAACTTGGATTCGAGAATTTTACAACAAAAACGTGACACATGCAAATCGCATGAATCTAATGATCTGTAATAATACGTGGAGCACAGTATAGCAAAAATATTTAAAATATCTATTAAGAATTAAAAAAAAAAATTGGTTGCCTGTAAAGTCGGTATACGGGCGAAAGTTTTACGTGACAACGACAACGCGTGCCTCTCACTCGCTCTCATTGTGAGCGCATAACGTGAGCGGAGCGTAACGCAGTTTCTTGAAGTGTCACTCGGCAAACCAATTTATAAGACGTTGTCACGTCAAAAGCAATGAAGACTGCCACGATTTTGTGGACTGGAGGAGGCACATGTACGATGACCGAACTGCTTCACGCGGCGATGTCCTCGCGACGTGTCACGCTACAGGAACAGCTAGGGAACGCTACTATAGGAAGCGTAGTCCATCATGTTGCCGCCCGCCTGCAGGAAGTGTAGCCGCGAGCATACCTTCTCCACCATCTCGGTGGGCGCGGGCGGGTCGGGCGGCGGCTCGGGCGGCGGCACGGGCGGCGGCCGGCGCGCCTCCAGGAAGGTGAGCAGCTGCGGCGCGGGCGGCCGCTTGCGCCACGCCGCGTAGTCCATCATGTTGCCGCCCGCCTGCAGGAAGTGTAGCCGCGAGCATACCTTCTCCACCATCTCGGTGGGCGCGGGCGGGTCGGGCGGCGGCTCGGGCGGCGGCACGGGCGGCGGCCGGCGCGCCTCCAGGAAGGTGAGCAGCTGCGGCGCGGGCGGCCGCTTGCGCCACGCCGCGTAGTCCATCATGTTGCCGCCCGCCTGCAGGAAGTACAGCTCGCTGAGCTGCTCCGTGTACCTGCAGGTACATGTCTCATGTGATCGACTTGTTGTACCACCCAAACGAGCGCTTTTCTATGAGATTCTTTGCTGCTAACGGAGCCGGGGTGCTCACGAAAGAGTGCAGTTAAAAATATAGAAGAAAGAAAAATCATTTTATCATTTTCAATGGAATGTCACTGCTCTTCACACTCTCGGCAGTAATTAATGGTGCATCAACAGAGTTCTCTCAGTACTCATCACCATGGTCTATTTTTTACGTTATTATTCAAATGTGTAATGTCAGAACCTTACACAACTTTTTTAATTCAGGTACAGGCAGGTGATCCAGTAACGTAGAGCGTATTAGTAAAGCGCTAGCTTACCGGTCGCGTAACGTCTTGAGGCGCAGCAGCTTGTACTCGAGCACGCGCTTGCGCAGCGCGGGCGGGTCGTCCAGCTTGGTGCGCTTGCGCGGCGGCTCGTCGGGCGGCGCGGGCGCGGGCGCGCGCTCGGCCGGCGCAGCGGCGCCGTTGAGCGCCTCCGCGCCGCCCGCCAGCCCGCCCACCACGCGCTCCACCCCCTGCCACAAACACATTATATACTACCAACAATACTACTGCATATACCATATTTGCAGCGATTGAGATCCTCCGCCGTGGATGGGGCACGGCCAGCGTTATTGCTGGTACCTGGAAGGTGGGACTGTGCGAATGTCTACACATTTTGCATCACATACCATAGGGCTTCCCATCGTCCAAGGTACCAGTGTCATGCCATTGGGCCTCTTGCCTACTTTCCCTCGTCAGCTTTGTAAAGTCAAGTGCAAAAATATGTATCGAAAGAATCCTGTTATAAATATGTTACCAGTTTGTTATTAATAATAATAATGGGCAGCTTGTGGCGAGCTGTTGGGGAGTAACGACCCCACGGACCCGAGTGCTCCCGAGAGTCGGTCAGGGTCCCCGCCTCCGGCGTGTCTTCGTCGGTCGGAGTGGAACCCCAAGGGGACCCGTAGGACTCTCAGCTCTGGCTTGCCTTAACTGGCCGTCCAGAGAGGAGTCGTCAGAGCTATATGCTCCAGGGGTGGAAGTGTAAATTTGCATAAGTCGCGAGTTGGTGCAGCGGCTGTCTAGCCACTGCGCAGAAAGCGGTGTACACCTCTCTACACTCCTGAGCCGCCTACACCGGTGTTGCCCCTGGCTGTCTCTTGTGACGGCATTTACGGGGGCCCATCTAGTCGGCGGCGAGTCACCGCCTGCCTCGATAGCAAAGAGAAATCATTGTTATGGCAGGTGTCCGGACCTCTTTTCTATAGTTCCATTTCTGATCCATCCATCCTCCATCACCATAGCCCATTAGTCTTTTCCATTACTGCTCAATAGTCTCTATACGCCTGTTGGGACCGGTTTACGGATATCTATTGTTGTGCCCGTGAATGGGTTGCAGCAGGTGTACAACACAGCAAATTTCTCCAAAGGGCCTCTACGTGTTGGATCTGTATCCCCGCGCAAGCCTATCAAAAAACCGGGATTTGTAAGCCCGTGATTCCCAAGGAGATAATAATAATAGCCTTTATTCAACCAAATTGTTTTTGTACATTAGTTTTTAATATTTTGTTCCTGTTGTTTGGTCTTGCTTTCCAGCATAGGCCTCCCCTAGAGACTTCCACAATTGACGGTCCTGTGCCTTTCTCATCCATGTAGCCCCTGCTACCTTGACAATGTCATCCTCCCATCTACGGCATTGTCTTCCTCTGTTTCTTTTGTATTGTCTTGGGCACCATTCTGTTACATATTTTGACCACTTATCTTTCTTGCTCCGCATCATATGGCCTGCCCAATTCCATTTCAGCTTTTTCCATTCCAGTTTGTTATTACACAGTATCAAAGGGCACTGGGACATATTTTTGAGCATTTTGTATACACCTTATTTTGCCTTTGACTGGTACATCATATTTAAAAGAATTTACAAAATAATGTGTTGTTGTGTATGTAGCATAGCTCACGCTAAGTTGCGTAGAACACTTAAAATAAAATTATATTAAAATTGATGAATTCACCATAATATTTTGCAGCACTGTAGATGCAATACACTGTCATCATTATTTTCATCAACAATACATTCAAGACGTTTCCACTAGTTCCGATGATATGTGTTTTTATTTTTACCTGAGGTAAACACTCGAGACTCGACTTGTGGACTACTTTTACCAAAACTAATATGTTAGTTTCATTGTTCCTGCCTACATCCATTTATTTGAATCACAATATTTTGCTCAGATATTAAGCTACATTAAGTATTGTCATGTGTTTTGGGTGAGGAGTTTGTAAGTTTTGTTAAATAGTATTTTCTCAAATATGCAATAAAATGTTGTAGTTACGTGCCTAAAAAGTGGCCGGGAAGTACCTCATTGCCGGCCTAGGCAAGTGCCTCTTTTTTAATTTTCATTTAACATAGGGTTGTGACCTGGCATCTTGGCTTTTAGCCAATAATTATCTGTTAGTAATATTAGAATTAAAAAAAAATATATTGGCAAATTTTAGGTAATTAAATTATATAATTTAAAATATGTACAATAACTACTGAAAATAATATTGAAAAAGCAGTATTATAAGGTGCGATCATGAAAATTATGTAAATAATTTAGATATAAGCTAATTATTTCAAAGTTGGGATATGAAGCATTAAAGGTACATGCATTTTAATTTTATCTTAACGATGGCAACTCAAGCTATGATGACGAGTATTGGTACAGCGTCAGGTACTAGTACTTCCATCTTACATGTGATTATATTTGTAACTACAAGTGATGTAGTATAACTTGTCTACTACATGATCAGATAGGTCTTAAAAAATTTTTTTAGGGGAGCTCTCAAGTATATTTTACTACTTTTTGTTTTTTTTTTTTTAAAGCATCAATATATTACTAACTCAAGTGTAGTGTATGTGATTAATTGATTGATGAGTAGGGTAAATTGTCAGTAACTGGCCACCCTTTGTTATAAAATTATTTCTATCTACAAAGTACATTTTAGTAGAAGGTATATATTAATACCTTCACCGACACTCAACGCCTATAGGCATAATCTCATTGTTTCTTCTATTGTGTCTGGAGTAGTGTCCACGAGGACACTCAACGCCTATAGGCATAATCTCATTGTTTCTGTGTCTGGAGTAGTGTCCACGAATGTGTTAAGTAAAAACCTAATAACTGGCCATTTATTAGTTACTGGCCACCTTAAACTAAAAATGAACTCTATTTAAAGGTGAAGAGAATACATTTTTGTATGAGGAAAATGGCCAGTTACTGGAAACCTGTTTATTAGCCACTCATTCAATAACTGGCAGCCTCTTACTAAAATGGGTTATATTTACCTATAAACAGAATTCATTTTTACTATGCACCAAGAGGTGGCCAGTTACTGGCAATTTATCTTAATAGTTTATAATTACACGAAGCTCCATTTTCATAATGTAAAGTTAGCGAACAGGGCTGGTGAAATCAATACCTAATATTGCGCAGAATTTGAAGTTGTTGGCATGAACAGTACAACCCCTGCCAATCTGTATGTTACATTTATTGCAAATCATTATTTTGAACTTGGACAGTTGACCAAAGTGAACCTATTTACCTCATTAGATTTTTATGAAACACACAATTAAAAATGTACAGAATTATTGTAAATTATTTATTTACAGTCTTTTCTTCAGAAAATAAGGGCTCGACCATTTTTCTCTACTTATCTGATCCATGTTCTCCCCGCTGAGTTCACTATTACATCATTTACTTTGTTTGTTTCTATGTAAGGAATGATTAAATATAGAATTTCTGGAGGTTTTCAATAATATTATGTTTTGTTTTTTATTATGTGCATGTTCAAGTTAATATGTATATTTATTTATCAAGTCATATTTTAACACTCACACTGCAGAGATGCTTTCTGCCCTAATTGAGGTGAGGAAGAATGTAGCAAACACATACTAATAGAAAGCATTTGGTAGTATTAAAGGAGGAGCACAAGGGTAACATCAACCCCAAGGTCTGTCCTCTTACTCTGCAGGAAACAAGAAGATTGGAGAAGAACAGCATAAGAGTGCAGTAGGACACTAGCCTGCAGCTCCAACTTCAGGGAAATGGCTTGAATGAATGCATGGAAGATTGGCCGCTCACATATCTCTGCCCAAAACTACATTTACATCTAACTATTATTTTTGATAATTAATAGAATAGATATAAGTATTAGTCTAATTAGTCTCGCTCATCTTTCAATAAATCTTTAGTATCATAATTTTTGTAAAGTGAATCTTAGCAACGGCTGTAGGTAATCGAAGAAAAACAAAACTGTAAATCACTTCCTTTAAAACCGAATAGGGTCGCCACGTGACAGGCATTGCCTAGTGTGGGGCCGCAGGATATTTATGTATTAGTTTAAGGTTTTTCATTTCAAATAAATATTTTTTACTTTTTACTTTACTTTTTGATTTGTTTTTTATTTTGTGATTACTGAAATTAAGCAGGTCTCAACAACCATTTATTGACCTGTCCTCCCTTCAATTGAAAAATTCAAAATTTAAGTAAAGGGTAAACAAAACAATATAAAAAAGGAGTTGAAGGACAGTTTAAGGACATGCAAGAATTAGAATCAACTAAGTAAAATTCATCAAATCACCTAATAGGTAGAACTTTAATCTATGCCTATTAATTAATTAGATGCTCATTTAACTTCGCTAATGTGGTATCAAATTGTTCATTAAAAATACCTATACCACATAATTTTGACTAATGAATACTGCAATGACTCAGTTACTACAATATAAATGTCTTTGAATATCCATAGCCGGAAAGATATTATAAACTACTAAAAACAATCTCAAGATCAATAATTGAATATCAAGGTGAATATTTATTATAATCAGTCAATCATGTAAGGCTGCCATAAGTATAACTAAGTAGGATGCTGTTGGTGCTGCCATTTGCTATAAATCATTGACCCCAGTTACATTTTACTGTCTAACTATGTATGATGTGAGTTCTTAGTACACAATAATGTTGCATTCACCTGCTGGATTTGTCAGGTTTGTTAATAGTGGGCTTGAGATTTATGGGTCTTGAAAATAATATCATGTAAATATGGAACTGTAATGACAATTTACCAACCATGAGCTGTCAAAAGTTGATGAAGGTTATATTTATAAATGCTTGACAAAATAAGGTTTTGAAAGTTAGATATTTTCTTCCTTATAATTTTATAAATTATGTAAAGGTACTGCACCGAGTCTGATAGATGTGCTTCCAAAATAATAGTTAGATCAGGAAGCAAAACACCAGCTATTGTTTGATCATGTTTACTGTCAAAGTATTAAGTAGCAAAGCAAATTGGCATATTTGCGTAAAATGAGAGAAAACTTCAGGACATACACAGGGCGTGTTACAAGCTACACTAGCATAATATCACAAATATAAAGAATTACCATGAGTGGCGGCACGGCAGCGGCGACAGCTGTAGGCACGGCCGTGGCGCGCTCATCGCGGCTCCGACCGTTCATGCTGAGACATCGCGAGGAACAGCTCACACTCACAACTAATACTTTTATACATTAAACAACACTCAACTCGACCAGCCCATATAAATATAGTACAATATGATCACTGCTGCACTTATTTAAAATCAATGCACTTTTTAAACACAAATATTTTCCTGGGGAACACATAAATATTCAAATCCGTAATAAAAAAATAGCCACTTTACTTATCACACGCTATCATTCTTTACCTACTATCAAAAATAACACAGCCGGACCCGCAGTAAACAAATCTGAGAAACGGTTCCAGTTCCGGCGGCCATATTGAACGATTTCGCGCCGCTGAATCCACTGCAGTAATCACTAATTAACATGACTACCTCCATACATCGCACCGAAGAGTATCACAAATTGTACTTTGAGCATTCCGCGCAAAAGTAAAATAATAATATTTACAGAATTGCGCTAACTTTCCCAAAAGAAAAATTAAAATTTTCTTGATATCTCCGATCTTTGTTCGGTTTGGCTGTTTGGCATTGACTGACAATGTTGCCATTCCAAATATACATTTTCCTCAACAGTGTGGCTGTCTTCTAAAATTCGATGATCGATTTTTTCCGAGAGTTAATTTCCAGTCGGATATAAAATTACATATCAACAATCATATCATATCAATTACTTATACTAAAACAATTATAATATTACTTCAAGATTCGTCATTTAAATCCCATGTATTCATATATTTTTGAGTTCAATATGACCTAGACATAAGGAGTAATTAATTTATATATTTTTATTATACAAGGTAATAGGCTATAATAAATATGCACTGATTGTATTATTATTTCCCAACATCAATGTTTTTGGGTTTAATGGGATAATGGGGCTACAAATAAAGTGAATCAAATCATTAAATTAAGCTTGCATTAGACGGTAGGCGACAAGCTGTGGGTGTGTGTTAAGGCGAGCCGATACTAGCTCACCGTCTCACTCTCGAGTCTCGTCCACATAATATTTAAGTAGCTTCATGGCTTCATGGAAAACTACACGTCCACGCTCGCATTAGTGACGATTGACATTTACGTCGATTCAGTAACAAATAATCACTTGTAGCTTTATTAAATTTAGTATAATGTATATGTAGTGCAACCCTTTATCATGTGATGTGAATTTGTAAACATCGCATTGTTTTAAAATGCTTGTTTTGGAACATATCTGCAATTGTCACTCATATGTCAATTCACTCAATTAATTCAGTCGGTTGTCAATGTCATTCAAACAGCACATCACAAGCAGAATTCGACAGACACAGTCAAATTGGAGTTAATTGAAGAAACAAAAGACTTTTACATTTTTATTTGCTAATTTTTTTTTTGGTTGAGCTGTAATTTCCAATCAAACGCCAAAGTAATCGATTGGTGGCGCATCAATACGTTTCTGTTGTGTGAGAAGTTAAGAACTGTTCAGCAAGCTTCCGAATCGCGGGACGGCGAGCCCGCTACGTGTTGTTGTGAGAGCCCGGAGCGCGGGCTGCGGCGAGGCGCCGGCTATTCGCACTTTTCAGCTTGAACGAGAAGTTTCACTAAGAGACATGTATTCGCTGCGGCTAGCCATTATATTTGGATAGTCCGGACTTTTATGTAGGTGAGTAACTTCACTATCGACAGAATTTGTGAAATAATATTGCAAATATCAAGTTTTGTAATATGATCACTAAATTACCAGATTCAATAGTTTTTTTGACTTGCACAGAACATGTGTTCTGAAGTGTAGATTTTGTATTTATAACAGACATAGTTTGTTTATTGGTGATGAA
>JALPQI010001310.1:0-116274 GCA_025490895.1 Thaumatotibia leucotreta | reverse complement strand
TATTTATTTTTGCGGCGGGAGGGTGGGGAAAATTAATTGCATGCAAAAAAATACGCAAGTAATTATAGCGGGTTACACTAATTAGCTACACATTCTGTATCGCGGAAGAGCAAAGCAATATTGTTCATCCTTTAATCATAGAAACGTCTGCGCTGTGACCATATATACCATGGACGTCTAACGCCAGCTCAAAAATACTCCCGAAATGAATCGTTCAATTGTGCTAAGATGGGCAATTGGGCAGTACATAGCGCTTTTCTTAACACCGCGCATTTCGGCGCAACATCGTCAACAAACGTTTAATAGATAGCCAATCAAAACTTTGATGGACCAATCACAACTATTTTTAAATGGCGGTTTAAGTTTTTATAGGTCGATATTAAAATTCATTAGCGTGATGAATTGAAGAGGGGGTGACACTTGTCAACTAAAATTCAGGACCGTTTTTGAAAGGCAATTTAGTATGGGGTGTGGCTTATATGTTTTATTTGCACGTAGCTTCTGCGCAAAAAATATACCGACCATTATTAGCTTATACTTAATATTATGTGGGCCTGCGCGGGCAGTGAAGCCTTCTGAAAGCATGGCACGCCCATACTCGTACATCTCACGTACTTTCATTTTACGAAAAAATTCTATCGTAATGGATCAGCAAGCCTAGCCAAAATGCATCGTTTCATTCTGCAATCGTATACGATAAGCGTTAGGTCATGTGACCGTAATATTGTATGGAAATGGTCAACGTGACTTTTCGTTCGAATCTGGTACATTTATGAATTATGGCAGAATTGCATCTTGGCTAAACCTGCAGGGTGCGTAGCCAAGACTGTCTTTGTCGCACTAATAAGAATGAGTGACAAAGGCAGAAAACTATGATACGCTATTACTTACTCTGTAGCGCTTGGAAAGAGAAAAATACGATTAGAGTATAGAGATAGAGAGACGGAGAGACACGATTAGAGAGAAACAGTATTTACCAACCCTTCGAAACTTAGTGAGTCTTGGAAACTTGACTTAGTTGTGCTAAATAATTAATCTAGCCCCTAGCCACGGTAACCCTTAATTTGGCAATGTTCGTCACAATGAACATGGTCTTCGACCCACTTTTTGTATTTTTTTTTAAGACAGAATTTTCTGCTCTATACAATGGCGAGGAGGCTAGAACGCACGATTTTTTTGAAATTTGCCAAATTAAGGGGTAACCTGGTTTATCCCGGCCATGAAACAAATCCAGTTGCAAGTCGTTCACCCTTTATGATTTTTCCACTTCACATTTTGTTTGCTGTAGGCAAATCAAGCTGAAAGCGCAGCGCTAGCGTTGTTCCCTAGCTGCGTCAGTCATAGTATACAGTCGCAACTGATATATCCGAACGGCCATGGTGCACAAAACATGCACATTAGATGCCAGGATGCTTAGCCAAGTAGCCAATCGCTAACGCTTAGTCATCATCATCATCATCATTATCAGCCTATGATAGTCCACAGCTGGACGTAGGCCTCTCCTATTAACTATGCGTATAGACGCATTAGGAAGTAAATGCCCATAATCGCCACGTCGGGCAAGCGGATTGGAGATCGAAGTAATGTGTCCACATCATGAATCTTTTATCAAATAATGGTCAGTGACACTTCAATCCCTTAGTCGACTCTTACGACACCCGCAGGTGGAGTTGGGGTGGTGACAAATGTATTCTTACTACTGCCGTCACCACACGGCCGCACGGCGCTTAATAGCGTATCGTAGTTTTCCCTCGCTGTCACTCTTTCATATTAGTGCGACACAGACAGTTAGCTGCCTTTCGTATACGATTGACGATTAAGCGTTAGCGATTGGCAACTTGTGTAAGCACTCTGCTCAGATATTTGTGACCACCCTGGCCGCCTCAATATATTTGATGGCGACTGGACCTACAGTCGAGGTCATAAACATAATACACAACTTTTAAAACGTCAATGGATTACCTAAAGTGAATTGTAAGATTTTAGGAAGTTGGCTATAGGTACCAGTTTTATTTAATTTAGAGCTTCAACTTCTGGCTTTGGCTTCTGGTCAGACGGCAGAGGCAGTCATATTAATTTAATGATGGCAATACAATATTGCATTTATTAGGTGCCTACTGCACTACCCTTGTATTCCATAATATGAGTGTGAGCTGATATAGTTTTCAGAGCGTCAGTAGTGTCTAATTGAGCCGATTAGGCGTACAGACATGGAGAATTGTATGGAAACAATATATAAGACAAAATATTATTTAATTCCGTATTGTTTTTATATCACTGACATTTGACAGATATGTTATTTTATTACTTTTCAAGTTTATGGTTTTACCTAAGTAGTGACACATATAAAACTCCTTAACACTTTCCCTCACTATTAGGAAAACTATGTAATCCCAAGTCGGCTCTAAGTTTGACTAGCCTAGGCTTTGGGACAGCCTTAGTTAAGAGATCAGCTAACTGATCTGCTGAGCACGTCTTCATTACTTGGACAAGACCCTCTTGTACGGTTTCACGAACGAAAAAGTGTCTCACCCGAATGTGCTTTGTTCGTTTATGGAACTCGGGGTTATGGGCAAGGCGTATGGCTGCTTCATTGTCGACGGCAAGGGTTGGTACTCCTTCCAACTGTGTTAGCTGACAAAATATGCGCTGAAGCCAGACTAACTCGCGCGCTTCTTCACTTGCTGCTACAATTTCAGCTTCAGTAGTCGAAATGGAAACTGATGGTTGGCGCTGACTTAGCCATGAAACAACTCCGCCAGCAAAAAGACAGCTAACTCCTGACGTGGAGCGTCCTGTAAGTTCATCACCAGCGTGATCCGCGTCACTATAGCCTTCGATGATGGCTTTTGTATAGCGCGCGTTGTACATAATCCCATACGATAATGTTCCTTTCAGATATCTAAATATCCTTTTAACTCTTAGCCAGTCATCTTCTGTAGGATTTTCTAACTTCCTGGATACAACTCCAACTGCGTACGCTATATCGGGGCGTGTACCTGTCATCAGGTATGCTAGTGCACCTACTGCCTCTCGGTAAGGGAATATCTTAGAGTTTCCGTTTGTAGCTTTCCCTGTTTCACTAGCCGATATTTTCTCGATAGGTGTCGAAACTGGATTACAGTCGGACATTCCAAAGCGGTTTAAGACTTTCTTTGTATAAGCTTCTTGCTTAACACCTATAGAACCGTCTTTAGCTCTCTGAATTTCCAATCCTAGATAGTACGATGCTGGTTTCGTCGTGATTTTTATTTCTTTACCTAATTCTTTCAGGAATTGGTGTCCTAAAGTTTCATCTGTAGATGCTACAAGACCATCGTCCACGTACAGTGTTATCAGGATTTTCTTGTTGTTCACATTCTTTGTAAAAAGGCAACTGTCCGCAGTACTCTGTATGAATCCTTTTGCTAACAAAATCTCTTCAAAACAAGAATTCCAGCAACGAGGTGCCTGTTTAAGTCCGTATAAACTTCTTTTTAATCTACAGACTTTTGATGTGCCATCGTTAAATCCGTCAGGCTGTTTCATATAGATCTCTTCTTCGATCTTGCCATTCAGGAACGCTGTCGACACGTCAAATTGCATCAGATGTAAGTTTTCTTTTGGCACTGACACTTAACAAGGCTCTTATCGTAGCCATCCTAGCCACCGGGCTAAAAGTTTGTTCATAGTCAATTCCCTTTTGCTGTTTGAACCCTTTGGCTACGAGTCTCGCCTTATATTTATCAATAGTGCCATCTGGGTGACGTTTAATCGTAAAAACCCATTTACATGGAAGCGCTTTTCTGTTTGGTGGTAAATCACATAGCGTCCAAACTTGATTTTCTTCTAGGGACTTAAGCTCATGTGCCATTGCTTTCTGCCACTCTTCACAGTCATTGCGTTCCATTGCATCAGCAAAAGTCGACGGGTACGTCTCTGTTACACAGATATAGTCGTCATATCTTTCAGGCTGACGAATTTCATCGCGATTGCGCAAATTATATCGCGGTGACGCAGCATCAGCATCGAAAAAATCATTTGCTTCGGGGTCGTCGTCAATCGATTCATTCTGTTCTGTATGTTCTTGGTCATGTGCTTGGTCTTCTTGGACTGGTTCAAGTTCTAAATTATCTCCCTCAAGGCCAAGTTCATGATCGCCAGAAACAGATGGTTCTTCATTTTCGATGTCTCCCTCGGGTTCGACAGGTAATGGATCATGATGTTCCTCAAGATGTGGAACTGGATCTTCATTGTTGCTGTCAATCGGTAGCCGCAATGTATACTCCCTCACATTCGTGTCGTTGTTTACACAAACTGGGTGAGCATCGCTATTGAGAAGCGGTTTCTCATCGAACGTGACATCACGCGAACGGACGAGCTTGTTACTTTTTCCGTCAGTGATCCATACCCGATAGCCATCTTCGTCGTAACCGATAAGTCTTCCTTTTATGGCTTTTTTATTCATTTTCCTCCGTTTTTGTTTTGGAACATGGACGTAGGCATTGCATCCTATGATACGCAGATGTTTAACAGCCGGTTTCTTTCCAGTCCAAAGTTCGTACGGCGACTTGTCTTTTACTTTTGTCGGACCAGTTCTATTCAGTATGTACGCCGCGGTATTTATTAGTTCTGCCCATAGTTCTTGTGGCATAGGATCGTGCGCGTACATCATAGACCTTGCTGTTTCAACCAATGTGCGGTTTTCTCGCTCGCTAACACCATTCTGCTCGGGTGTATAGGGCATTACCAGTCTTTGTTGAATTCCATGGGAGCCTAGTATATCTCGAATGGACTTGTTGTCAAATTCGCCACCATTGTCGCTTAAAAGGCATTTTATGGTATGTCCTGCGGTCTTCGTCTGAGCTAACATTAAGGCGAGTTTATCCTTAACCTCTGACTTGTGTTTCAGGAAGTATACCATACGGTAACCTGTGTAGTCGTCTTTGAACAACACGTAGTACTGGAATTTGGAATAACTTGGTTGAAATGGTCCACAGACGTCGGTGTGGACGATCTCTCCTGGGACGGTAGCTCGGGTCCTCGTACCGAATTTAAATCTATGAGCTTTCCCATATATGCAACCTTCGCATAGCTCTTTATCAAGAGGAAGATCTAATTCCAGTTCGCGTTTAACTGTAGCTTTCACATGTCTCTTGTTTTGGTGCGCAAATCTCTCATGGAACAGTTGCATTGTATCGGACGTTGCAAAGACTTCGGCAGGATTCTCAGGATGCACAACTTTGACATCTAGTTTGTACAGTCCACCCTCTTTGTCTCGTTTTCCTATTAAGCACGGTTCTCCGTTGACATAGACGGTACATTCTTTTGTCATAGATGAGAATATACTGTTAGGAATTTTGTCGTGTACTGCTAATACTGAGAATAAATTCTTCGTAATTCCCGGAACGTACCAAACGTCTTGAAGGGTTACTCGTTGTAGCTTCCCTCTTACATTTGCTTCGATACTTACTGAACCTTTGCCCTTAGCACGAATCGAATTGCCATTGGCAGTTGTTACAGTACGGATTTCGTCAAAGTATCTGAAGTTTTGGAATAAATCTGTCCGGTTCGTAACGTGGCTTGTGGCGCCGTTGTCCACATACCAATTTTCGGTGTCAGGATTAATCGAAAATATTTCTGTGCCCTCTATAGACATAAGGATCATATTTGCGGACTTTGAGGTAGAAGGTGTTGCTTGCTGATTACTGCTTTTCGGCGGCTTGCCGTCTTTGATCCACTTCTGACAGTTTCTCACTCGATGGCCGATACCTTGGCAGTAGTTGCATTTCAACTTTCTGTCCTTCTTCGCTGACGTAAACGGAGTGCCGGAATTTGAAACGAGAGCTTCCTGTTGAAGTACGTTGTTACTCTTCAGTGCTCGTTCAAATGCACATAAATGGCTAGTAAGGCTTTCAATGGTTCGTTCAGATTTAGGCAATAGTAGCCAGCTGCTTCTGAAGGAGAAGTAGGTTTCGTCGAGCGTGTCGAGAATCTTGCAAACGAGTAGCAGTTCTGGTAGCTCGCTGGATTTTCCCTTACTTAACTCCTGATTAAGCTGTGTCCAAATGTTCTTTAATTTTGACATGTGAGTGGCTATGTCATCTGCCGCATCTTGTTTAAAGCCAAAGAAGCTCATACATAGATTATAAGACTTATCTTCATCCGTGCCGTCGAACGGTCTATGTAGTTCAAGCCAAACGTCTCGCGCATTCGTAAATCTCATGACCTTCCTTAGGGTGTCTTCATGCATATTGGTTGTTATTATGAGTAGAGCAGTCGAATCTGCTTTTACAAACCGCTCTAGTTCGGTTTTGTACGTGGTCAGTACTGCTTCGGCTCCTGCGGGTTTTATGGGTTTCATGAACGAGCCTTCTACTATTTCGAGCGCGTGCGGGACTGTTCGTAGTAGACTTACAGCTTTGTATTTCCATGTATCCCAATTTGATTTCCCTTCTAACAAACCAATCTGTAGTTTCGTCAAACTCTCCATTTCGTAGGTGGGACCAATAACCTGATATAGTTTTCAGAGCGTCAGTAGTGTCTAATTGAGCCGATTAGGCGTACAGACATGGAGAATTGTATGGAAACAATATATAAGACAAAATATTATTTAATTCCGTATTGTTTTTATATCACTGACATTTGACAGATATGTTATTTTATTACTTTTCAAGTTTATGGTTTTACCTAAGTAGTGACACATATAAAACTCCTTAACATGAGCTACATTAACTGTCAATTATATTCGTAATTAGTCCGAGGTAATACTAGTAGTAGGTCGTCTTTGCGGCCGCCTTTGTCGCGATATAAAGCCTAAATAAAAAACAAAAAACGAAGCAACTGGCAACATTAGTACAAGATGTCATTTGTTGTTTTCGCGCGACACTGTCACGTCGCACGGATTTTATTACGAAGAAAAATTTTCTTTTTTTAGTGGAATTTTCAGATTCTCGGATAGAAGAATATGATTAAAAGGACGAGCAATATTTCGTTGACTTGCTGTAAGAAGAAACAACCTCCTAATATACAGAAAATCGATATGAAAAACAAAAGAAAATTTGACCATTTAGAGGTTACAAACATGAAAATATATGAGTTCTTGCATATAATACCGCTAATTCTGACATAATATGTTATATTATGTCGATTCCCTGTTGGGAAATGTAATATCCGGTAACATATTTGGATTTAATTACAAAGGTAAGAGATATACAAATATAACCTAAAATACTTATATTTTGCAAGTAATTAACACAAAATATGCTTTATTATTGGTGTTCTAAATATTATTTTGTATTCCTCTCTCCGTTGGAGAAGGAAACTTTTCCGTGGGAAAAGAAATCACAATAATAATTGCAAGGCAAAGAAGAAATCGTGATGACATGTATAATTTGTATAACTGCCTTAAGACTTATGATTCTGACGCTATATGTTATATAACGTCGCTTTTCCGTGGGAAAAGTTTATGTGATCAGAAATGCGTACCTGGACATTATATGTGATGTGATATACTGTCACTTTTCCGTTGGAAAAGTTAATCTAATGCCATTTTTCCGTTGGAAAAGATACCTAATCTGATCAAAAGTGGATAGCCTGATCATTACATTTTATATAATGCGCTTTTCCGTTGGACAAGTTAATACAACCAAATGTTGTTCTTGAGTAACATTATCAAGTCATCCGTGGGATGGAGTTATTTATATGACAGGCACGACAAGGATAATACATTAAGAAATGCATAATACATAATTATACATAATACAATACATGACATTGAGGAAGGGTACTCTAAACAGTTGGGATATTTAACCCGTCCGAATACAGACTGAATCCTATTATAACATTGATAAATTATGTACTCAATGGTGAGAAATAAGAAAGATACCTAAAACAATTTTTGGTTTTAAGCTAAAAGAAATTTGTATAAAATAGCAAATATAAAATAAATGGATGGATCTAGCAACAGGAAAAGGAACCGAAGACTGCAAGAATGAAGAAGAATTAACATTGTACTGTACTTAAATGTACTATAGACCAACTATTACAAATAATAATTATGTTGTCAAAGATATGCTTGATAATATATATAAAATTTAATGTGGTAAACTGATGCCTTTGCAATAGTTGTTACCTGAATCAAAATTATGGATTTAAACATAATCTTAAAAAATATGATCCGCGCTGCAGTATACCTACACTGTTAGTGTAAAAATCACACAAATTTATACAACATTCTAACATTGTCAAACAATTTGTAAGTTTGATACAATTTGCATCATAACCATATACTTAACCTTGAGAAGGAGCAACAAACTGGACTCAATAAATAACAGAAAGTTGAAGCATTCATAATAATACAAGCACAACACATACAAAGTTGTTGAAAATACCAAACTATATATTATTATTAAATAATAATAAATACTCGGTTGAGAAAATTTGGTAAGTTAATAGATTATTGGTGATCAAATTCCATTATGGATAAACATCCCAGCTAATTATGTCCTATCCAAACATTGACTTTACATAGTCATAAGTATCATAACAATATTCTTAAGCACCAAAAGCCACTTGCGATGCATTTTTGTATATATATATACTTACATAAACATATTTTATCATTTACTTATGGTGGGTAATATGTAATTGTTAACATTTGTCTCAGTATGACAAATAATAGAATATCTCTCCAAATAATTCAACAGGAGTTCCAAAATAGCTCTAACTGTCTTGGGCTTTGCTTTGTCAATTGACATGCTAACAATCTTAAAAAAGGACATTCTGCAAAAGCTAATGAGTAATATCATACAACAAGATGGATAAACAGATGACAAACTGCTTTATAAAGGCAGTCATTTTCTTATAAAATTAATCATTACCACTAATCATGGAATATTCTTCAATATTGAATTGAAAACTCATCAATTCTTTCTTTACTTATGAGAATATACAAAGTCAGGTATTACTCATTAGGACTAATAAGAAAAGCTTACATTGTTTATTGAATCACATTATCTAGTTTCTTTGGAACAAGGCCTATTCAGAAAGATCAACAAGTTGGAAATATCAAACCGGATTTTTAGATAATAATAATGTTCAACACCAAATGCTGTGCTCAACTAATATTCAGAAAAACCATAATTAAAATTATGAGCTTATGAAACATCGAACAAAGAGGGATTGTTTTGTTGAATACATCCAGAATTATGTCATACATCCATGACTGGATAAAGAACTACCTATCTCTCTCTTTCTGTGAGAAGAGATGTATCTCTACATAATCAAATCGATGACATGTTATGTTGTAATGAGTATGTCCTAAAATTACAAATAGCATTACAATAACTTAAATAAGTATTTTACTTTTCATGTTATTAATTGTACCTATACCATATTAGTGATATTCGACACCTGCACATCCACTGCAGTTTTTACCAAATTCAACATGGGATCTAGAACATAAGAATTATTGAATGTTGAACTCATTACTAAGCTATTTTAATCCCTTATGAGCTTATATTCACTCTCTTGCTTTCTTTTTACGAAATACTCTTACTAATGAAGCCACGGTACCTAACAAAGATAGTGTCAGCAGGGTCGAGAAAAATAATAACATAACTTATAACTTAATAAAATAAGTAAAAAAAGTTTTAAGTTAAACGGTTTTTATTGCACCAAAAACTGGAAAATAAAAATTAGTTGTTACTAACCGTAGATGGTACTTTCTGTAGATTAGTCACGTGAAACTATTATCACTGTAGTCTTCCCAAGTCGGATGCTGAAAGCCACGTTTAGCATCTATGTCAGTGGATTAAGCGTTACCTAATCGGAAACTTTTACCAAACTAAAATAAAAACGTGGGGCGTACGCAATTATGATTAAGTCACTATAGTTATTTAAGAACAGACATAGAAATCAAGACAGCAATAGTGTAATAAGTTTTGTTCTGGCTTTGATAAAAAATATTTACCTCTGTAGAAGTGTTGGAACAGATTGATTGATTAATTGCAAAATTAAAGCTACAATTACATATTTTGAACTTGTATGTTTCTTTATAATAACGCCCCACGTTTTTATTTTAGTTTGGTAAAAGTTTCCGATTAGGTAACGCTTAATCCACTGACATAGATGCTAAACGTGGCTTTCAGCATCCGACTTGGGAAGACTACAGTGATAATAGTTTCACGTGACTAATCTACAGAAAGTACCATCTACGGTTAGTAACAACTAATTTTTATTTTCCAGTTTTTGGTGCAATAAAAACCGTTTAACTTAAAACTTTTTTTACTTATTTTATTTTCAAGTTTTTAGTGCAATTGTTAAGTTAATTTCCGATATTAAATATTCTACATTAAATATGTTGTTTGTAATATGCAATACAATTATGCATGCTAGCGTTTATCTCTCGCGCTTTAATAACGACAGGGCTGACAGGGGTATACTCATACTTTCAGTCATATCAACCGGATGACTGCAGGTCCAACGGCACGTCCTATGCAAGTCTGACAGCCGGAGGGCCGTAGGGCCGACGGCTCGCCTTACGCGAACCACTCACGTTGTGAGTCTATCAGCTGGAGGGATGCAGGCCCGAAGGCTCGCCCTACGCTACGCGATTCACTCTATCATCAGGAGGGCCGCAGGCCCGACAGCCCGGCCTACGCGGACCACTCACGCTGTCATTCTATCAGCTGGAGGGCCGCAGGCCCGACGGCCCGCCCTACGCGATCCACTCACGCTGTCACTCTATCAGCCGGAGGGCCGCAGGCCCGACGGCTCGCCCTACGCGATCCACTCACGCTGTTACTCTATCAGCCGGAGGGCCGAAGGCCCGACGGCTCGCCCTACGCGATCCACTCACGCTGTCACTCTATCAGCCGAAGGGCCGCAGGCCCAACGGCCCGCCCTACGCGAACCACTCACGCTGTCACTCTATCAGCTAGAGGGCCGCAGGCCCGACAGCCCGCCCTACGCGGACCACTCACGCTGTCACTCTAACAGCCGGAGGGCCGCAGTCCCGACGGCTCGCCCTACGCGAACCACTCACGCTGTCACTCTATCAGCCGGAGGGCCGCAGGCCCGACGGCTCGCCCTACGCGATCCACTCACGCTGTCACTCTATCAACTGGAGGGCCGAAGGCCCGACGGCTCGCCCTACGCGATCCACTCACGCTGTCACTCTATCAGCCGGAGGGCCGCAGGCCCAACGGCCCGCCCTACGCGAACCAATCACGCTGTCACTCTATCAGCCGGAGGGCCGAAGGCCCGACGGCTCGTCCTACGCGATCTACTCACGCTGTCACTCTATCAGCTGGAGGGCCGCAGGCCCGACAGCCCGCCCTACGCGGACCACTCACGCTGTCACTCTAACAGCCGGAGGGCCGCAGTCCCGACGGCTCGCCCTACGCGATCCACTCACGCTGTCACTCTATCAACTGGAGGGCCGAAAACCCGATGGCTGGCCCTAAGTACACGAACCACTCACGCTGTCACTCTATCAGCCGGAGGGTCGCAGGCCCGACGGCTCGTCCTACGCGATCCACTCACGTTGTCAGTCTATCAGCCAGTGGGCCGAAGGCCCTACGCGATCCACTCACGCTGTCATTCTATTAGCTGGAGGGCCGCCCTACGCGAACCACTCACGCTGGCACTATGTCAACTGGAGGGCCGCAGGCCCGACGGCTCGCCCTTCGCGATCCACTCAGGCAGTCATTCTATCAGCCGGAGGGCCGAAGGCCCGACGGCTCGCCCTACGCGATCCACTCACGCTGTCACTCTATCAGCCGGAGGGCCGAAGGCCCGACGGCTCGCCCTACGCTACGCGATCCACTCACGCTGTCCTACTATCAGCTGGAGGGCCGCAGGCCGGACGGCTCGCCCTACGCAATTCACTCACGCTGTCACTCTATCAACTGGAGGGCCGAAGGCCCGACGGCTCGCCCTATGCTAAGCGATCCACTCACGCTGTCACTCTATCAAGTGGAGGGCCGAAGGCCCGACGGCTCACCCTACGCTACGCCATCCACTCACGCTGTCACTCTATCAGCTGGAGGGCCGCAGGCCCGACGGCTCGCCCCGCGCGGTCTACTCACGCTGTCACTCTATCGGCCGGAGGGCCGCAGGCCCAACGGCTCGCCCTACGCGAACCCGATGGCCCGAGGGGTGAACTCACACTATCAACAAGCGGACCGCAGGTCAGGCGCCACATCCTACGCGGACTACCCACGCTGTCAGCGGTTATGGCACACTAATACGTAGCGTTTATGGTAATATTGCCGTATCAGATTAGAGGATTTGGAAGTGAGTATTCAGTTTATATGTTTTTACCCATTAGCTAAAGCATTACTTTAAATTCAACATTTCGATAAACCTGGCGGTTATGGCAGGCAGTGGCACGTGTCTCAGCAGTAGTTTTTGAAGTCAGTATTATATCCTAGTCAGTATAGTCAGCCTCCGTAGCCTAGTTGGTAGTGACCCTGCCTACGAAGCTGGAGGTTCCGGGTTCGAATCCCGGCGAGGGCATTATTTGTGTATTTATTCATCACAAATATTTGTTCCTTGGTCATGGCTGTGTATGTATTTAAGTATCTGTATGTATCTATCTATTATATATATCGTCGCCTGGTACCCACATCACAAGCCTTAATTGAGCTTATCGTGGGTCTAGGTCGATTTGTGTAAGATGTCCCAAGATATTTAAATTTTAAATATCCGTCTGTATCTTTTCGTCCAATATTCCGCAGGGTTTGAAGACGAAAGTCTTTGATCAGTGTATGTTGCCAGTGATGACATATGGTACTAAACTGTGGTCGCTTACAATGGGCCTCATAAGAAGGCTCAATGTGACCCAAAGGGCAATAGAGAGAGGGCTATGCTAGGAGTCTCTCTGCGATATTGGATTAGAAATGAGACCATCCGCAGCAGAACCAAAGTAACCGACATAGGTCTTCAAATCGCTAAACTGAAGTGGCAGCGGGCGGGGTTCGTTGCGCGTGGAACCGATGGCCGTTGGGACGGTAAGGTTCTCGAGTGGCGGTCACGACCGTAACGGAAGGCGCAGCGTGGGTAGGCCCCTCACAAGGTGGACTCATGCTCATGACCTGGTGAAGGACGCTGGATGCGAGTGGCACAGGGCCGGTCCACAAGGACTGGTCCACAAGGACCGGCCCTGTGCCACTCGCATCAAGGCAATCTTTGGGGGAGGCCTATATCACCAGTGAACGTCTTTCGGCTGATATGATGATGATGATGATGATGATGATGATTATAATGAAATCCGTACGTTTCTACCAAATATCTAAAGCAGTACTTCAAAATTTACACATTGCTAAACCTAGCGGTTGTGGCAGGCAGTAACACTGGAGTAGGTATCAGATTTGAGGAGTTGGACGTTAGTATTAAATTCGCATGTTTCTATTTAATATTTAAAGAACTTCTTTAAAATCAAGATATCAATTAAAGATTAACCTTGCGGTTATTGTGGGCAGTACTGCAGCATCAGGAATGAGGAGTTGGAAGTCAAGATCGCCTCTGCTAGTATTTGATTATGCCAAACATGCTATACTTTCATTTTCACGTGTCTATCACTCACGGTTAAGGTAAGCAGTACGTCTGCAGCATCAGGCTTTGAGGGTACAAGGATACAAATATTATAATATTGCATTGTCATGGAGACTTGATAAGAGTTCCAAATTTTATTGATTTCGGTGCAGTAGAAGTGGTCGAAAAATCGATCACAAGATTTGAAGCATCGACGACAGTTGATACGCGGTGAAGTTAATAAAAACCGTTTAAAAAGTATTTAAGGATATCAAATTCTGTTAATTAAGGAATAATGGGTCATAACTTAAATAGTGAAATAGATGCTTAAAATAATGCATAGGTATATGTAGTTACATACTGTAAGCCTACAATAATACATAGGTACCTACATGTATAATATTAACGGTACAGACATTAATGCTTACCAACTTTTTATTAGCTCTATAACTTCATTTGAATAATTATACTTCAATTTGAACACAAGCAAATAAATTTTTGCTCTCAACTTAGCTATTTTAAAATTGTTTAAGTATCAGTAGGTGTCAAATGCACGCTATTTTAACATTAAGTTAGGTACTCATGTGACTTAAATTATGATCTAATGATAATACTGAAAAATGTTTACTATTTTACTGTCACCTACCTAACTTTAAGGAATGAATCTCATTACAGGCATTAGCAAGTGAGTGTTTATATGCCACTCATAGTCATGTATAGGTACATATACTCATGTACAAGTTATGAGTATATACAAATTAAAAATAAATTTGAACAAATATATGTATAAAATTACTTCATGGTAGGAGAAGTTCATATTTATCCTTGATCAAGAATTAAAAATGAAATGAATGCAAAAATGTTAACAAAGTATTTATGAAATCAACAGAAACTCTATCATCATAAATTTGAAAACACTTAGTATTATCAAAATTTCTTCAGATTCAACCATTTCAAATGAATGGCTTGTTATACCTAGGTAACTACTTATTTAAAGGTGACACATAACCACTATGGTAAAAACGAGTTCAATCAACTAATACAAATCTATTGTTGAATAGCACACTTATAATAGCTTTACAATTGAATAATACAAGAGAATCCTTTTGACAATACATTTATTTGTTATTGCCTACTGAGAGTACTGAGTACTTAACCTAATATATATATTTTTAATACACTAGGTATTATTTAGCACGCTACTAACAGTAATAATATAAAGACCAGAAATTAATTTATCAAGATATTCCCATCAGACCTGGTCAAGTTAGACTATTTAGTAACATAAACCAAACTTAAAATATGTGCTAAAATCTAGGTAGTCATATCCTTCATTAAATTTGATTAATTGTATATATTGAAATCATTATGTAATATTTATAGATAACTAAATTTGTCCTATTCATAGTCCAATAGATGAAGACGTTTAAATGACAATAAAGATGTGCAAACTAAGTTCTAATAATAACTTACATGAGCTTTATCAACTGTTCGTATCTATTCTATTTAAGATAGATTATGTCTAGCATACCCAAATTAGTGCCTAATGAACATAAGGTACAAGGAAAGTAAGACATATAACAATATTCAACCTATTAAAATTGAAGTCTGATTAGGAAAATATCATACACTACGTGAATACGGATCAAAATCCACATGCTATTAAACATGTAGACTCACGAGTATATTATTATACAAACATATACATCAGGAAAAGGTGCAAGTGACCAATGAGAAACATGGTGAAAATCTCAGGTTCTTTCTAGCTAGCCGAACATTTTATAAGAATTAATTATGTTCAATAAGGTGTTCAATTTAAGCCTTTATTAGAGATTGTAACATTAAATTTTCCAGCTAGGAGCGCATGATATGCTACCAGTATAATATCACCCAGTAATGAATTATTGCTTTAACAAAGAAATTAACTTATCACCTTGTAATTCACATTTTCATATATCTCTTAAGGAGATGTTGAAAAATCTGATCATAATTATTACAATTAAATTTATATTTAGCATTAAATACAGGGTGGTCCAAACCTTGACGTCAAAAAATTTTTTTTAGGTTCCCTACGTCATGGGTTATCAGAATATATCCCATGTATGTTAGCCGATTATTTGTAGTTTTCGAGTTATGAATTTTTAAAAATTTTTTTTTCACAAATTCTGGAATGAAGAAATTTATTGATAAAAAAAAAACTATGAGGTTTTTTAAATATTTTCTTTTTGTAAAAGTATGACTACAAATAAAGCCTTTACTGACAAAAAAATTAGCGTCCTCACTTTGATACAAGTAGGATAAAAAATACCAAATTCAATATTTTACGTTAAAAATGCATCAAAATAGCATTAATGTACGTAAATAAAGAAATAAAACATATCCCAAGGATTTTTGGTAATGTAAAGACTGCCCTAGACCATAAACCTTCGTAAAAGCAAAAAAAAAGTGATACTTAATAATGAGGATTTTTCGGAGTAGTCGGTCAAAATAAACTACAAAAAGCTTAAAATTTTAAAGTAGTAAAAAATGATTTGAATAACTACACAAATTAAGTTTTCGTGGTATTTTCTGTCTTTGTTTATTGATAAGAACAACAAAACAGACGAAATTTCACTTTATTTTTAAATTAAAAATTTAGAAGTTTTTTTAAGTTTATTTGACCGACTACTCCGAAAAATCCTCATTATTAAGTATCACTTTTTTTTTGCTTTTACGAAGGTTTAAGATCTAGGGCAGTCTTTACATTACCAAAAATCCTTGGGATATGTTTTATTTTTTTTATTTACGTACATTAATGCTATTTTGATGCGTTTTTAGCGTAAAATTTTGAATTTGGTATTTTTTATCCTATTTGTATCAAAGTGAGGACGCTAATTTTTTTTTCAATAAATGCTTTATTTGTAGTAATACTTTTACAAAAAGAAACTAGTTAAAAAACCCAACAGATTTTTTTTTATTGATAAATTTCTTAATTCCAGAATTTCTCAAAAAATTTTTTTCAAAAATTCATAACTCGAAAACTACAAAAAATCGGCTAACATACATGGGGTATATACTGATAGCTCATGACGTGAGGAACCTAAAAAAAATTTTTTGACGTCAAGGTTTGGACCACCCTGTATATTCTTCCACAAGACAGTGAAATATTAGGATACTGTGCATTATTCCTCGTAATTTGGTGTCCAATTTATAAGGATAATTAGTGGGAATGCATGTAATTTGTACTATGTATTTTTAAACAAATATCGTAATATATAGAAAACGTACATAATGTTTGTCTCTAAACATCTACTAGTATTACCTCGGACTAATTACGAATATAATTACAGGATTAAACGAACTTACCTGAAGTGAAGTTCTATCCTGATTATATGAAGTAATTAGTCCGAGGTAAGGGATCCCTCCCACCCAAGATTGGTACAACAAATGACCATTCTTGCCCTGTTAATCTCTCGATTTAGCTCTGAACTTAATGACATCTTGTACTAATGTTGCCAGTTGCTTCGTTTTTTGTTTTTTATTTAGGCTTTATATCGCGACAAAGGCGGCCGCAAAGACGACCTACTACTAGTATTACCTCGGACTAATCTATATATATAAACGGCAATGTCCTGACTGACTGACTGACTGACTGACTTAAATCAACGCACAGCCCAAACCGCTGATCCTAGAGAGTTCAAACTTAGCATGTAGTTTTTTTATAATGTCTAGAGGCGCACTAAGAACGGATTTTTGAAAATTCATCCCTTAAAGGGGTTAAATGGGGGGTTAAAGTTTGTATGGGGAAACAAGATTAGTTGAACTATTTTATTCGAAACTTCACAGGAATGTTTTTAATAATAAATAAGTAAACACATGTTTCAGGTTTTTTGAAAATTCATTCCCTATGGGGGTTAAACGGAGGGTTAAAGTTTGTATGTGGAAATAAGATTAGTTGGGCTATTTCATTCGAAACTTCACAGGAATGTTTTTAATAATAAATAAGTAAACACATATTTCAGGTTTTTTGAAAATTCATTCCCTATGGGGGTTAAATGGAGGGTTAAAGTTTGTATGGGGAAATAAGATTAGTTGGGCTATTTTATTCGAAACTTCACAGGAATGTTTTTAGTAATAAATAAGTAAACATGTGTTTCAGGTTTTTTGAAAATTCATTCCCTATGGGGGTTAAATGGAGGGTTAAAGTTTGTATGGGGAAATAAGATTAGTTGGGCTATTTTATTCGAAACTTCACATGAATGTTTTTAATAATAAATAAGTAAACAAATGTTTCAGGTTTTTTGAAAATTCATTCCCTATGGGGGTTAAATGGAGGGTTAAAGTTTGTATGGGGAAATAAGATTAGTTGGGCTATTTTATTCGAAACTTCACAGGAATGTTTTTAATAATAAATAAGTAAACACATGTTTCAGGTTTTTTGAAAATTCATTCCCTATGGGGGTTAAATGGAGGGTTAAAGTTTGTATGGGGAAATAAGATAAGTTTGGCTATTTTATTCGAAACTTCACGTGAATGTTTTTAACAATAAATAAGTAAACACGTGTTTCAGGTTTTTTGAAAATTCATTCCCTATGGGAGTTAAATGAAAGTTTAAAGTTTATAAGGAGGAACCAGATTCGTTGAGCTATTTAATTCAAAACTTCATAGAAGTGTTCTTGCCACTGGAGATGTAGGTACTTATCTACATACCATGTTATATACGAGTATTTTACCTCGAGTACTGGTATTTTTAAAAATTATACTCCTTAGGGGGTAAAAATGGGGTTGAAAGTTTGTATGAAAAAAAGTTTAATTTTAGATTAAGAAATTTCATATTTCATAAACTAATTTAGAATAAAAATCTAAGAAAAGTAATCTCAGGATTTTTCAAAATTCACCTCTTAAAGGGTTGAAATGGGGCTCCAAAATTTGTATGGCGAAACAAAATTAGTTGACTATTTTATCCGAAACTTCGCAGGAGTATTCTGTAAATTAAATGAGAACATAAATAATTAACTAACTTAAATTCATTTATTTTTTTCGAAAAACTAACCAACAAAGGTTAATTATTTATGTTTACTTCTGGTTCTAGAAATTCCAAATTTAGCACGTAGGTTTCTTTAAGGGTGTAGGGGTGGTTTAAAAAAATTAAGTCAAAATTCACACCCTAAGGGGTGCAATGATGGGGGTCCACAGTTTGTATCAGAAAACTTGATTATTTAAACTATTTTATACGAAACTTTACAGGAGTATTCCTAAACATAAAAGGATTAAGACGTGTTTTGGTTTTTTGAGAATTCAACCTCTGAAAGGGGTGAAATGGTTAAACAGTTAAAAACATCATGGATATCGTTTCTATGGTTTATCGAGTCACTGTGGTGGGGTCCTAATTGACTGACTCATCACCGGTTTAAATGTTTTGGCTTGACTATTCTAGCATAAGAGAAAATGACGTAGCCTGTTGCGGATTACATTATTGTTTTGTAGGAGGGTGAATATCTGAGCGTTTCAACCGCCTAATTTTGGTGGCATCATTTTTGCCGAAGTTCTAAACGTCTCAATGTTATATTTCGCAATTTGTATAAGGTACCGTGCCTCCTTAAAATGACAAAGTAGCACATTGTAACGAATAGAAACTTTGAAAAATTGGTTAGGTTAAAACTGCGACCATTGCGATCCCACGCAGAAAGGAACGGTTTTTAAAATAGGTTTGAGTTAGGTTACATCTGTGACCCCACACATAAGCGAACAGCTATCCAAGTAGGTAGGTTCAGGGTTAGTTTATAGCTGCGGAATAAAAATTACTAAATTTAAACCAAACTAAAATAAGAACCCATAAAGGAAAATCTCCATTATAACCTAAATACAAAATAACTCAAGAACCATTCAAAATTCACAAATTTAAATTTATCGGAAACTATTCCTTGACAGAATGACTTGTCGATGAAATGAAAATACTTGAACCGTTGTCTTTGAAACAACATTCGATTAAATATTTGTGGCATTTAAGGCGAAACTAAAAAAAATATCACAAAATTAAAACTTATTTAGGCCACTTTTGAATCTCCTGAGAAAAAAAAACAAAATAGCATTTATTGTTCGCAGGATTCCGTGTAACATGTATATAACTACATGCGGTCGAAATGGTCACCTCCTTCTTTTTTGAAGTCGGTTGAAAACATTTTTTTTCATAGAAGTCCAAAATCTACGCGTGCGAAGCCGCGGGCAAAAGCTAGTTACTTCATATAATCAGGATAGAACTTCACTTCAGGTAAGTTCGTTTAATCCTGTAATAATATATCATACCACGAAGGCCTCTTAATTCGGTTCTCATTTACATTACAAAACACACTCTCGTCAAACCTCCAGTGTGCATACCATGAGTTGTTAACGCGCGTTTATTTCTATCCATCCCGCTCGTACTTGCGTATTGGTGCGAGAGAGGAGAGAGTCAGATAGAAAGTAAATCCGCGTTCATAACGCGGCGGCAACTCATGGGTCATGGGTCTTAATACGAATTGTTACTATAATACGTTATATATACTTAACTTTTTTTAGGTAGGTGTAGGTACTACGTATTCAATAACAAATGCCAATTCAAAGCGACGATAAATAATAATCTTAGAATGAATTACTCAAGTTTTTGATATAGTCTGTGTCGCATCGTAAAGTCGCGTGTGTCGCTCCAGTAAATAGTCCAAGAGCCAGTGAACCCTGAGAGTAACGGTCTTCCTGTAAGGTTAGAAATTTGTATACTAACGGTTTATGGAATTCTAAGAGCAATAGCCATGACCTGGCAGGCGTCAGCCCTGCACGTCATCAGGCCCTTTATTTTTTGAACTGTTAAGTAAATTGGATTTCAAAACTTGTTTCTGTAAGTTTGAAAAATTTATAGGATAAAGTTAATTTATTGTACATCTTAAAAAAAAATTGACAGGCGATTACAATAAGCAGAAGTATATGACAGGTCAATTAGAAAATGCACAGTTGATGAGGTAAAATAAACTTCATCCTGTATACTCGAAATTTTTATATGTCTTCAAATAAACGTCTCGGAGTAAGTATGTGCAATGCCAGGCGGTTTAGAACAGCATAAGACCTTGCCAGGCGAGGAGACAGTTAAGTAAATTGGGTTTCAAAACTTGTTTCTGTAAGTTTGAAAATTTAATAGGATAAAGTTTATTTATTGTACATCTTAAAAATAAATTGACAGGCGATTACAATAAGCAGAAGTATATGACAGATCGAATAGAAAACGCACAGTTGATGAGGTAAAATAAACTTCATCCTGTATACTCGAAATTTTTATATATCTTCAAATAAACGTCTCAGAGTAAGTATGTACAATGCCAGGCGGTTTTGAACAGCATAAGACCTTGCCAGGCGAGGGGACAGTTAAGTAAATTGGGTTTCTTAACTTGTTTCTGTAAGTTTGAAAATTTAATAGGATAAAGTTTATTTATTGTACATCTTAAAAATAAATTGACAGGCGATTACAATAAGCAGAAGTATATGACAGATCAAATAGAAAACGCACAGTTGATGAGGTAAAATAAACTTCATCCTGTATACTCGAAATTTTTATGTCTTCAAATAAACGTCTTAGAGTAAGTATGTACAATGCCAGGCGGTTTTGAACAGCATAAGACCTTGCCAGGCGAGAGGACAGTTAAGTAAATTGGGTTTCTTAACTTGTTTCTGTAAGTTTGAAAATTTAATAGATAAAGTTGAAGCATAAATGGTCAGGGGCCATTCAACTATAAAGAAAGTAGGAATGCTCACGGCTAGATTAAGTAAAAGACTAACTCAGGATCGTGGATCGGCCACCTCCTAATGGAGCAGAGTCTGGATCTAGAATTTAAGAAATGATGGACGCCCTTTGATCCAACCTCCGTCTATCGTATGTCAGGTTCAAACAATAAAAGATAACATTAGGCTTATAACGTGTATTCACATATGGTCTAGCAGTTTGTAACACACTCGGTGAACTAATTAATATTGACAATAGTAAACAAGTCTTATGTTATAGCGTAAGTTAAATGCTATTCACAGGGGGAAATTTAGGAACCAAAATTTATATGCTATTTTATGTTTTAGCTTGAGGGAATCCCTTTATATAGTAGTTTACAAAACAGTAATGGCTCGGGGCATAAGAGACATACCATCCGAGGTTTAATTTGGCAGCAAACCTTATATAGGAAATTTATAAATACCTGTCTACTCTACTAGGTACCGGTGGATTTAAATAGAAACCGTGGTTTGTGGTTGGTGCTCTTCACTAGACTCTCATGAATACTTCTCCGCTGCCAGACATGGATGGGCCGGCGCAGTGAACAGGACCAGACCTCCGAGTTTACCGCCGGTGACCCGTAGTGCAGACTCAGGACTCCAGGATGATGAAAAGATCGACGCAATAAAATGACACTATCCACAGGACCGAAGATTTAGGAAGATGAAATAAGTAGATGAAAATATGTAACTAGAGATAAAAATAAAAACCTGGAACAATGGAGACAATATTTGGTTAAATTCTAGGAAATTATTCATACCTATCTATCAAGAGCTTTTATATGTAATTAAACACGTGAACCACGGGTTTAATAAAACACTTACCAGTTTATAAGCTGGTTTTTTTCTTTATTGAAATAAGGTTAGCGGTCCATGTGCGTGCAGGTCAAAATGGCGTTTGCTGAAAAAGAAATTTATCTTATGAAATTGACAATTCACAATATCGAAAGCCATCCTAGGCATTATAGTGAGGAACACCTCATTTTACTACTTACCAAATGTTGAATTGGTGTTAACAAATCCTTATATACTAGAACGAACAGGACTATCTATTCATGTTACTAAGTTGAGAGAAATACCGGGCGCGGCTGAAACAAAAATTACATTGATCAACTTATGAAAGAGATTTTAGAGGGATGATTATGCATCCCTGTACTTGTACTAACAAAATACTTACCATTTCCACGTGATTGGGATCCAATGGTTAAATTTTAGATGCTCACATATCGTATGCCGGATTCCCAATGACGAGACGACATTTTGGGCCGAACCAGAGAGAACCGCGTCGGCGATCGCAGCGCCACCTTTTGTGCTCGTGCGAAAGACTTGGACACAAATCGATCCTTACCAACAATTAAAATTTTATAGAAATATGTTCCTAGAAATTGAGATAAACCATTTTAAAGGTAAATTGTAAATAATACGTCTTGACAATAAAAATCTAACATGTTTTCTAAAACCGGGCGTGTGGAACGGATTTTGGACCATAGACAAGCACACCTGTCAAACGTCATATGCCAAATCAATGTATCAGGAACATAACCTAGCAAAAGAACGTAAACAACGGAAACAAATCGCATTTATAATGTCCTTTCAAGTTAATTATTAAGAAGACATATAGTCTGAATGTGCGTAGTGTTGTGATTAACCTAAACTGGCAGTGCAACACAGGCAGAACGGTATTAACCAATGGAATGCATGAGGACACCACTATCACACACAAGGTAAATTCTTACTTACAAAAAGCTATCACAAGACAAGTCTCCACCTCTATTCTATTTTCCCATGATATTGCCCGAGTCTAGGGCATACTACACGTTAAATTCATCCCTGCTAAACCAACGAAAACTTGATGAAATGCTCAGTATAAATTATATCCATTAAGATGTCTAGACACACGGTCCAAAGTGTTACAGTTCATCTTTAGTTGGGTTAAAAAAAAAATTAAATTAGAAATTTAATTTTTTTTTTTTTTTGAAGAGAAAGAAAGTAAGTGAGAAGGAAAAAACCCGCAGGAGACAGGTTAATGCATGGCTTAAGCAGGATAGGTTAATTGCGTAAAGCCGTTAGTAAGCAGGTATCAGAGTATGTTAAGTATTAGTTAGGAGTTGATGAGGGGATATAAGTGCAAAAGGGTGGCATAAGCTTGATTAAGTTAGTTGATTGCGATTTAAGCATTAATAAGCGAAAGTAAGGGTGTTTAGTAGTTAGTAAGGGATAAAGTTAAATTATCGTTCACGGTTTTAAGAGTGGAAGTAAACTGCTAAATGTACGGTAACACTTAGGAATATAAATTTATTCTAAACAAAACCTAAACCTAAAGAGGGAGTACGAATGCTGATCAGGCATGTACCATAAAAACTAGCTATAGGGCTAAATGATATACGACTAAACAAGAAAATCTACTTGGTAGACCATCGAGGACGATGTCAGAACTTAATAATAAAATCCAGGACAACCTGAGACTCAACGAAACTTATTGATTACTATTTCACTACAATTATATCGTGGTGAATCTGCAGCTTCTACCAACGAGACTTAACCGCTAATAAATAATAGAAATGCTTAATAGGACTACCTAATATCTAGGCGTTTGTGTCTTTTACTTTATTAAAGAAAATGCCTATTTATTTACACACGAGGTAGCAAAGGGAATGCTAGAACGACTAGCTGATTCACTGTTACTAGATCTCGAAAGGGTATTTTGGCCAAGTCAAAATCACAGAAAGATAGTTTTTAACTGCACTTCCTTCAACAGAATTCCTCTTGGTTGGAGATAACTCAATCACTATGATAAAGTTTCCCTACTTAGGAGAATAAATCGTTAAAATGTATTTTTTTTTTTTTATGACTAACTAGTCAGATGAATCTCAGCAAAGATATTAGTGTTGAAGGATTAAGGTTCCTCTATGAGTCTTTATAAGGACAGAATAGGGAATTTTGTTGGTTTCCGTATGCATCCGGAACCGTATAGTAAGGTTAATGTAGACAGAGTCTCATTCCTTATATAATAAGTATTGGATATATCTAGGTCTCAGAACGAAAGACGAGTACCGTTAGGATGACGGCTCGGCTTCGCCAGGGCGGACTATATCCTTTATGTGAAAGTTTCCTAGAAGTTTCCCTTCTAAGGACTTTAGAGTATAGACAAGTGGTCCTAATTTTTTGTGTACAACACATTTTTCGTACCGGGGTGCTAATTTTGCTGAAAAGTATTTAGCGGCATTCGACAATGGAAAACATTTCTTATAAGCCATTTGGCCCTCTTCGAGTTCTACGTTACGCTTCCTCATGTTATAATGCTTAGCGTTACGATCATGGGAGGCAAGCAACGAGTTTTTAACCTTCTGGAAAACTACTTTGAGTTCTTTCAATTTTTCAGAAAGGTTATCACTAGTATCCAGATGGATGGAATTTTGATCTATAGGACCATCATCGTTATATAGAGAACCTTCTAGAATCATCTGACGACCGTGCGTCAAGAAATACGGCGTGTGTTTGGTGACCTCGTGTTTGGCATTATTGAGAGCACATTGGATCTCCGCAAGGTTCTTGTCCCAGTTACGGTGATCAGAACGCACGTAAGATGCAATGGTTCTTACCAGCTCGCGGTTTACGCGTTCCGTCTGGTTAGTTTGAGGATGATATCTAGGGTTATAGAAAATATGAGGGACACTGTATTTATTCATCAGGTCTCTAAAATCTTTGGAGGTAAATTGAACACCATTGTCACAGAAGAGATATTTGGGTACCCCATGTACTAGAAAGATTCCTTTTTCCATGCACTTAACGATTGCTTTCGCCGTTACAGTGCGCAAAGGAAATAAAGTTACATATTTACTGAAATAATCAGTACATACGAAGATATATTGATTTCTCATATAAGAGGGAGGAAATGGACCAAGAATATCACAGGAAATTGCTTCGCCTGGTGACGATACACGTCTGGGAGATCCCATAAGACCAGGTCGAGCCAAATTAACAGGTTTATAGGTCTTGCAAATTTCACAAGAGTCTACGTATTCTTTTACATCTTGAAACAAGGTAGGCCAATAATAGACATCGGCTATTTTAGAATGAGTCTTGGACACACCAAAATGTCCAGCAGTAGGATCATCATGATACTTATTTAACACATCTTTCCGCTTCTCATAAGGAACTACCAGCTTCCAGTCAAATTGATCTGTCAGACGATATTTATTCTTAGAGAAACGATACAGTTGATTATTTTCTATTTTAAAATTTGGAAAAAGAGAAGGTTTTTCGATAACCTTATTATATAAATCTAGGTACCATGGATCTTGTAATGATGGAACATCAATGGAACTAATGTGAACACGCGATAAACAATCCGGTATGACGTGTTCTTTTCCTTTACGGTGAATAATCCCAAAGTTAAATTGACTTAGTCTACAAGCCCAACGGTTCAAACGTCCCGTCGGATTTTTCAAATTAGAGAACCATTTCAGCGATGCGTGGTCTGTCACAATAAAACACTTTCTACCCTCTACATAGGCTCTGTATTGTTCTAACCCATAGAGCACTGCTAAGAGTTCCCTCTCGGTAGCTGAATAATTAGTCTCTTGTTGATTCAGCGTACGGCTGCAATACGCGATAGGATGGTCCACGCCGTCGTATTTCTGAGTGAGAACCGCTCCAATGGCGAAAGAGGATGCATCAGTATGTATAAAGAATTCTTCATTGAAATTAGGACATTTAAGAATAGGTGCTGATACTAAGGCAGACTTAAGTAAGTTAAAAGAATCATTAGCTTCATTTGACCAGACAAATTTTATCTTTTTGCTGGTAAGTCGTGATAACGGACGAGCTATTTTTGCAAAGTTATTTATAAAACGGCGGTACCAACCGCACATACCAAGAAAACGTTTGACAGCTTTAGCGTCATCTGGAGTTGGGAAATTTACTATAACCTCCACTTTAGAGGGGTCGGTTCTGAGACCGTGTTTGTCAATAAGATATCCTAAATACTTGAGTTCACTCCTACAGAAAAGTGATTTCCTCATATTAATAGTCAAGTTTGCCGATTTTAGTTTTTCAAAAACGGCCTTTAGTAACCGAAGATGTTCTTGAAAGTCTGAAGTACAGATAATTATGTCATCAATGTAACAAAACACCTTGTTATCAAATTCAGCCGTAAAAAGAGTATCCATTAGGCGTTGCATAGTTGCACTCGCTCCGACTAAACCGAAACACATGCGTTTATAATGAAAAAGACCTTTACCAGGCACGGTGAAGCTAGTTTTTTCTTTGGACTGTTCACTTAGAGGTATTTGATGATACGCAGCACTTAAGTCAAGAGATGTTAGAAATTTTGCATCACGTAAGTTATCTAGAATGTAATGAACGTAAGGTACTGGGTAAGCGTCAGATTTGGATACCGAGTTCAACTTCCTACTGTCCAAGCATAATCTTAAATCCCCATTAGGTTTTTCAACCATAACGACTGGTGAGTTCCAAGGCGAGTGGGAAGGTTCTACTATTCCCGCTTGTAACATACGACTTACTTCATCTTCTAACGCTGCTTGTTTATTAGGACTAAGTCTGTAGTACTTTTGTTTGATAGGAGGTGAATCCCCCGTGTCAATAACATGTTCAATTAAGTGAGTTTTACCTAGGCCAACTTTATCCGTATCAATTTGATCGTAAAACTTTTTAGTAGCTTCGAGCTGACATTTCTGTTCCTGAGTTAACGAATCGTAAGTTATTAAACCTGTGTCAGTAGGTACAAAATCAAGGCTAGCCAGATAATGGCTGTCTTCTTTAGGTATGTTAGTAATTAGACCTGGGGCTAAGTTATAAGCTCTCCAGAAGTTTAAGCCAAGAACCATAGGTTGCGCAATTTGAGAATGAATATTAAAGTGTACAAGTTTAACTTCCCCTTTATAATTAATGGGCAAGACCATATATTCCGTACATAACAAACGATTGTCATTAGCTACGCGAATAATTATCGGTTTTTTATGTTTCTGAATGGGAATACCCCCACCCGTAGAAAATATACGATGGCTATCACTACCTAAGAAGCTAGTGCTGGCACCCGAGTCCAAAAGACCACGAAAGTTAAGACTCATTATATTTAAAAGTGCGTATACTCTGTCATCTCCCTGTGGAGGATTAAAATATATTGTCTTTTCTGCGTGAAAGGGAGCAGAAGGATTATAGTTGTTTTTATTAGAAAAGACAAAGTTATTTAGTTTTTTGACTCCTTACATTTGGTGCAGTCCGGAGTGCGAACTCCTTTTTCTCCACATTTAAAACAGACTATATCTCTAGATAACCTACAAGATCTAGTGGAGTGATTGGTTCTACCACAACGGAAACACTTAAGTTGAGGATTAGAATTGAAAGGCGTCTGGGCTACAGCGGCCACAAACGTTTTGGAAGAATTGTGAGGATGAGGTGGAGTCGACTTATATGGAAACTCTTTACCCTTCCCTATGACGAAAGATGAGGACTGGCCATCTTGTTTTGGCAAAACCGGTTCACGAAAATGATTAGCCTTAACTTGAGATAACTCAATCCGCTTGCACAGGGTTTTCAATTGCTGGATGGACTTAACATCATGCAGAGCAAGGACTTTCGAAAATTCTGGCCTGATGTTTCTCCACATCGTATCAAGTTTTTCTTCTTCTGATACTTGGCGGTTAAGCCGTTCGTACATTCCTAGAACCGTGGATACGAAGTATACAATGGTCTCCGTTCTAGCTTGAGTCCTACTCCGAATCTCCTGTAAAAGAATATGATCAAGGTCAGGTATGTCGAACTCCTCCTGCAAAGCTGAAACAACTTCTTTATAAGTGCGCAGAATGGTGCGCTGGGCACGGAACCACGACAGAGCAGGTCCTTCTAAAATTTCAGGAAAACCTCGGTAAATCCTATCCTCGGAAATCCTACGTGCGACACGAAGTTCTTCCAATCTGGTGAGAAAGATGCGAATACAAGAGTCGCCTCTAAACTTTAAATTCAAAGAATTGATATTAAACGTTCGATCAGGTTGATAGATAACCTTTTTAACAACACAAGACTCCTTAACAGAAGGATCATCGCTATCCGAGTTTGATGATATTGACGAGTTATCATCCTTATTCAGTTTATCTAACATGGTGTTGATCATCGCCTTCAACAGCTGTATTTCTTCAGATTCATCCTGTAAACGAGAAAGGCGACACAGCAAGTATTTGCAACGGGATGACAGTCTTTCGGTAGCAGCGGCTGATAAATCGTCCTGAACCTCCTGCTCGATTTCCTCTGCTTTCCGTTGACAAATTTCAATTTCAGATGCTGGATTGCTTCGAACCACTTCTACTAACTTCAGACCACCCTTTTCAGCTAATCGAGCAGTTTGCTTCAACGCCATAGAAAGACTCGACCTACGTGAGATTGGATTGACTGGAAGTTTACGAATCGACAATTCATGTGAGATCTCGTCCTTGTGAAGGTGTGTTATTTTGCAACCAGCTATTAAGAAGTCCATGTTTGTTTTATTTTAATATATGTTAAATCAGTTTAAGTTTCAAAGATAGTTTCAACTTTATAAGGTTTACTACTTCACATTAACGTGATAAAGTCACTTATGATAATAGTTATTATTTAGAAAGTGAAAAGTTCTATAGTGGAACTTGTTTAAAATATAGCATAAGTCAATATATCAGAATAAGCTAGTACGTATTTAAGTTTGTATTCTTAAACGTATAGTATAGACGTTTGAGTAAAATTAAAACAGTTACTTAAGAACTAAGCATCAATTCAACATTCGCAGAAAGTTTTATATTAACACCTTATATCCAAAATATTAATTGCATGAACCTGTCATACACCAAAAGGCCCCACGTTGGGCGCCACTGAAGCATAAATGGTCAGGGGCCATTCAACTATAAAGAAAGTAGGAATGCTCACGGCTAGATTAAGTAAAAGACTAACTCAGGATCGTGGATCGGCCACCTCCTAATGGAGCAGAGTCTGGATCTAGAATTTAAGAAATGATGGACGCCCTTTGATCCAACCTCCGTCTATCGTATGTCAGGTTCAAACAATAAAAGATAACATTAGGCTTATAACGTGTATTCACATATGGTCTAGCAGTTTGTAACACACTCGGTGAACTAATTAATATTGACAATAGTAAACAAGTCTTATGTTATAGCGTAAGTTAAATGCTATTCACAGGGGGAAATTTAGGAACCAAAATTTATATGCTATTTTATGTTTTAGCTTGAGGGAATCCCTTTATATAGTAGTTTACAAAACAGTAATGGCTCGGGGCATAAGAGACATACCATCCGAGGTTTAATTTGGCAGCAAACCTTATATAGGAAATTTATAAATACCTGTCTACTCTACTAGGTACCGGTGGATTTAAATAGAAACCGTGGTTTGTGGTTGGTGCTCTTCACTAGACTCTCATGAATACTTCTCCGCTGCCAGACATGGATGGGCCGGCGCAGTGAACAGGACCAGACCTCCGAGTTTACCGCCGGTGACCCGTAGTGCAGACTCAGGACTCCAGGATGATGAAAAGATCGACGCAATAAAATGACACTATCCACAGGACCGAAGATTTAGGAAGATGAAATAAGTAGATGAAAATATGTAACTAGAGATAAAAATAAAAACCTGGAACAATGGAGACAATATTTGGTTAAATTCTAGGAAATTATTCATACCTATCTATCAAGAGCTTTTATATGTAATTAAACACGTGAACCACGGGTTTAATAAAACACTTACCAGTTTATAAGCTGGTTTTTTTCTTTATTGAAATAAGGTTAGCGGTCCATGTGCGTGCAGGTCAAAATGGCGTTTGCTGAAAAAGAAATTTATCTTATGAAATTGACAATTCACAATATCGAAAGCCATCCTAGGCATTATAGTGAGGAACACCTCATTTTACTACTTACCAAATGTTGAATTGGTGTTAACAAATCCTTATATACTAGAACGAACAGGACTATCTATTCATGTTACTAAGTTGAGAGAAATACCGGGCGCGGCTGAAACAAAAATTACATTGATCAACTTATGAAAGAGATTTTAGAGGGATGATTATGCATCCCTGTACTTGTACTAGCAAAATACTTACCATTTCCACGTGATTGGGATCCAATGGTTAAATTTTAGATGCTCACATATCGTATGCCGGATTCCCAATGACGAGACGACATTTTGGGCCGAACCAGAGAGAACCGCGTCGGCGATCGCAGCGCCACCTTTTGTGCTCGTGCGAAAGACTTGGACACAAATCGATCCTTACCAACAATTAAAATTTTATAGAAATATGTTCCTAGAAATTGAGATAAACCATTTTAAAGGTAAATTGTAAATAATACGTCTTGACAATAAAAATCTAACATGTTTTCTAAAACCGGGCGTGTGGAACGGATTTTGGACCATAGACAAGCACACCTGTCAAACGTCATATGCCAAATCAATGTATCAGGAACATAACCTAGCAAAAGAACGTAAACAACGGAAACAAATCGCATTTATAATGTCCTTTCAAGTTAATTATTAAGAAGACATATAGTCTGAATGTGCGTAGTGTTGTGATTAACCTAAACTGGCAGTGCAACACAGGCAGAACGGTATTAACCAATGGAATGCATGAGGACACCACTATCACACACAAGGTAAATTCTTACTTACAAAAAGCTATCACAAGACAAGTCTCCACCTCTATTCTATTTTCCCATGATATTGCCCGAGTCTAGGGCATACTACACGTTAAATTCATCCCTGCTAAACCAACGAAAACTTGATGAAATGCTCAGTATAAATTATATCCATTAAGATGTCTAGACACACGGTCCAAAGTGTTACAAAGTTTATTTATTGTACTTACATCTTCAAAAAAAAATACAGGCGAGTAATCGCTAGTTAGTCGCTAGTAGTAGTAGAGTAGTTGCTAAGCGCGTGCGATTGAGAGGTGCAACTGTCCCCTCGCCTGGCAAGGTCTTATGCTGTTCAAAACCGCCTGGCATTGTACATACTTACTCTGAGACGTTTATTTTTAAGATATATAAAAATTTCGAGTATACAGGATGAAGTTTATTTTACCTCATCAACTGTGCGTTTTCTATTCGATCTGTCATATACTTCTGCTTATTGTAATCGCCTGTCAATTTATTTTTAAGATGTACAATAAATAAACTTTATCCTATTAAATTTTCAAACTTACAGAAACAAGTTTTGAAACCCAATTTACTTAACTGTCTCCTCGCCTGGCAAGGTCTTATGCTGTTCTAAACCGCCTGGCATTGTACATACTTACTCCGAGACGTTTATTTGAAGACATATAAAAATTTCGAGTATACAGGATGAAGTTTATTTTACCTCATCAACTGTGCATTTTCTAATTGACCTGTCATATACTTCTGCTTATTGTAATCGCCTGTCAATTTTTTTTTTAAGATGTACAATAAATTAACTTTATCCTATAAATTTTTCAAACTTACAGAAACAAGTTTTGAAATCCAATTTACTTAACAGTTCAAAAAATAAAGGGCCTGATGACGTGCAGGGCTGACGCCTGCCAGGTCATGGCTATTGCTCTTAGAATTCCATAAACCGTTAGTATACAAATTTCTAACCTTACAGGAAGACCGTTACTCTCAGGGTTCACTGGCTCTCCAGCTAAAAGACAAAGCCGCACTAAAACGATATTTGTCGGCTCATGTTAATACTGATTAACTAAAATCGAAATCAGAATAAGCACGCGTTACTGACCCAAATAGACACTCCGTTAGCTATTTTTCTATTTTCTGTGATTTATTGCCGATATAAAACCGGCCAGATGCCTGGCGTAGTCAGATTTCAGTGTAAGAACGTCACTTGGGTGGTTACGGGTAACTATTGGTTTGTTTATGACCGAGAAAACTGAGTTTTATGGCATTCTTTTTTATTGGGAAACACGTGTGTTAAATATGGGTGTTAAGAATAAACTGTAAGTGTTATGTGAGATGAAATGTTGCCTAGTTCGGTAAAATTTAAAACTCATGTGTTTTCATTCAACTTGCTTGTTGGAAAGAAGTAAACGTATATTTTATGATGTCCATGTTCACAAGTTTTACTAGCTTTCACAAGTTTTATTTGAAAGAAGCTCATGTAAAGCCAAAGCTAGCCATGAAACTATCGGGAAAATTAAAAAAATAATTACACAACATATACCAACAAAACCTAATATTTTGGCATCTAAGAAAAACAATTCACTATCTCCTGCTGTGCAGAGCCAGCACCAAATACACTAATCCCACTATCTTATACAACTAGGGTCGCAAAAATGTGTGATAGGCACTTCTATAGCTCTAAGGTCGTCGTTAGATAGATACTATAGTATACAAACGATACTCCTCCTGGAGTACATACTCCAGACATACATAGTACAGCCACACATGTGGCTGCCCCAGCATTTTCGCTACAACAGCTGGGGCGGGTTGCATCCCACGACAGTAGGATGGTCGTTGTACGAGTACTGTCATTTGAAGGACGTTGATAAGAGGTTATTGAAAAAAAAACTGATGATGATGCAGTAAAGCAAGGCAAATTCTGAGATCTGAGATATGAAAGAGGAAACAGGTGGGGAGAGAGATGTGTTTGGTGCTCAGCTGTCGGTGACTAAGGTCGTCATATTGGAGCGAATAGCGAATCCTCATGCCAAGAGTCGACGACGGTTTATAGGCCTTCAGGGTGCTTAGCCAAGTCGCCAATCTCTAGCGCTTGCTAGCGCATCGTAGTTTTCCCTCTCTGTCACTCCTTCATATTAGTGCGACAAAGACTGGCGAGGGCATTATTTGTGTATTTAATTATCATAAATATTTGTTCCTTGGTCATCACATGCCTACCCACATCACATGCCTTAATTGAGCTTACCTTGGGACTAGGTCGATTTGTGTAATATGTCCCAAGTTATAGTTTTTTTTATTCACGTATATTTAATAGCGGGGAGCGTAGACTACTATTATTAAGGGGACCGGCGTTGTGCGATGACTGCACGGTCATCGTCATATTCGTAAAATTATTATGTGAATTTGATTCCGATTATATAATAAAATAAGTAAAAAAAGTTTTAAGTTAAACGGTTTTTATTGCACCAAAAACTGGAAAATAAAAATTAGTTGTTACTAACCGTAGATGGTACTTTCTGTAGATTAGTCACGTGAAACTATTATCACTGTAGTCTTCCCAAGTCGGATGCTGAAAGCCACGTTTAGCATCTATGTCAGTGGATTAAGCGTTACCTAATCGGAAACTTTTACCAAACTAAAATAAAAACGTGGGGCGTACGCAATTATGATTAAGTCACTATAGTTATTTAAGAACAGACATAGAAATCAAGACAGCAATAGTGTAATAAGTTTTGTTCTGGCTTTGATAAAAAATATTTACCTCTGTAGAAGTGTTGGAACAGATTGATTGATTAATTGCAAAATTAAAGCTACAATTACATATTTTGAACTTGTATGTTTCTTTATAATAACGCCCCACGTTTTTATTTTAGTTTGGTAAAAGTTTCCGATTAGGTAACGCTTAATCCACTGACATAGATGCTAAACGTGGCTTTCAGCATCCGACTTGGGAAGACTACAGTGATAATAGTTTCACGTGACTAATCTACAGAAAGTACCATCTACGGTTAGTAACAACTAATTTTTATTTTCCAGTTTTTGGTGCAATAAAAACCGTTTAACTTAAAACTTTTTTTACTTATTTTATTTTCAAGTTTTTAGTGCAATTGTTAAGTTAATTTCCGATATTAAATATTCTACATTAAATATGTTGTTTGTAATATGCAATACAATTATGCATGCTAGCGTTTATCTCTCGCGCTTTAATAACGACAGGGCTGACAGGGGTATACTCATACTTTCAGTCATATCAACCGGATGACTGCAGGTCCAACGGCACGTCCTATGCAAGTCTGACAGCCGGAGGGCCGTAGGGCCGACGGCTCGCCTTACGCGAACCACTCACGTTGTGAGTCTATCAGCTGGAGGGATGCAGGCCCGAAGGCTCGCCCTACGCTACGCGATTCACTCTATCATCAGGAGGGCCGCAGGCCCGACAGCCCGGCCTACGCGGACCACTCACGCTGTCATTCTATCAGCTGGAGGGCCGCAGGCCCGACGGCCCGCCCTACGCGATCCACTCACGCTGTCACTCTATCAGCCGGAGGGCCGCAGGCCCGACGGCTCGCCCTACGCGATCCACTCACGCTGTTACTCTATCAGCCGGAGGGCCGAAGGCCCGACGGCTCGCCCTACGCGATCCACTCACGCTGTCACTCTATCAGCCGAAGGGCCGCAGGCCCAACGGCCCGCCCTACGCGAACCACTCACGCTGTCACTCTATCAGCCGGAGGGCCGAAGGCCCGACGGCTCGTCCTACGCGATCTACTCACGCTGTCACTCTATCAGCTGGAGGGCCGCAGGCCCGACAGCCCGCCCTACGCGGACCACTCACGCTGTCACTCTAACAGCCGGAGGGCCGCAGTCCCGACGGCTCGCCCTACGCGAACCACTCACGCTGTCACTCTATCAGCCGGAGGGCCGCAGGCCCGACGGCTCGCCCTACGCGATCCACTCACGCTGTCACTCTATCAACTGGAGGGCCGAAGGCCCGACGGCTCGCCCTACGCGATCCACTCACGCTGTCACTCTATCAGCCGGAGGGCCGCAGGCCCAACGGCCCGCCCTACGCGAACCAATCACGCTGTCACTCTATCAGCCGGAGGGCCGAAGGCCCGACGGCTCGTCCTACGCGATCTACTCACGCTGTCACTCTATCAGCTGGAGGGCCGCAGGCCCGACAGCCCGCCCTACGCGGACCACTCACGCTGTCACTCTAACAGCCGGAGGGCCGCAGTCCCGACGGCTCGCCCTACGCGATCCACTCACGCTGTCACTCTATCAACTGGAGGGCCGAAAACCCGATGGCTGGCCCTAAGTACACGAACCACTCACGCTGTCACTCTATCAGCCGGAGGGTCGCAGGCCCGACGGCTCGTCCTACGCGATCCACTCACGTTGTCAGTCTATCAGCCAGTGGGCCGAAGGCCCTACGCGATCCACTCACGCTGTCATTCTATTAGCTGGAGGGCCGCCCTACGCGAACCACTCACGCTGGCACTATGTCAACTGGAGGGCCGCAGGCCCGACGGCTCGCCCTTCGCGATCCACTCAGGCAGTCATTCTATCAGCCGGAGGGCCGAAGGCCCGACGGCTCGCCCTACGCGATCCACTCACGCTGTCACTCTATCAGCCGGAGGGCCGAAGGCCCGACGGCTCGCCCTACGCTACGCGATCCACTCACGCTGTCCTACTATCAGCTGGAGGGCCGCAGGCCGGACGGCTCGCCCTACGCAATTCACTCACGCTGTCACTCTATCAACTGGAGGGCCGAAGGCCCGACGGCTCGCCCTATGCTAAGCGATCCACTCACGCTGTCACTCTATCAAGTGGAGGGCCGAAGGCCCGACGGCTCACCCTACGCTACGCCATCCACTCACGCTGTCACTCTATCAGCTGGAGGGCCGCAGGCCCGACGGCTCGCCCTACGCGAACCCGATGGCCCGAGGGGTGCCCAACTAGCAAAATTTCGTCATATAATCGTCGCGGAAACGTAACATATTCAGGCTTTTAGCTTATGAAATTGGTCACAAAAACGTAATAGTTACGTTTATATAACGCAATTTGGGCCCATATTACTCAGCTTTTTAGCCATATAAAAGCCATTTAACTGAAACTGCCACCACTTATTAGTCATATAATAATCATCGCCGTGACCACTTTATAGCTAACTAGCTGTATAATAGCGACTTATATAGCTTTTATATGACTTTTAATCATATAAGAGCCATATAACCGTTGAGTTCGTTATTTATTGATCATATAATTGCTACTTATATGCCAAATTTGTGGAATAAAAGTGTCTAGCGAAACTAAACAGAAGACGAATTGACAACTTGCTCGTGCATATAATTTTGTTTGTGCTTGCTAATGTAAACAAAATTAACACTTAATGCCGTTGAGTATGTTTTGACAGAGCTATCTAAGTAATATATGACCATGTTATAATTGGCATTATAAATTCTACCTAATGCTGAAAATGTATTGCGAATACCACTTTACTGATAAAGTATACTATATTTAGTAGTAAATAATGAACGCGCCACTTTAATTATTAGTTATTACAATAAAAATTAAATAAATATTTTTAATTATTACGAAGGAAACTACTATATGACATGTATACGATTAACATATCATATAACTGCTTCGTATTAGTTCTTATATAGCAAGTTTAGTGGTTTAAGCGCCATGACACCTACAGGTAGATACGTTAATCATATAAAAGTAACAGCTGAAACCAACAAGTTCTATAATAGCTATTATTTTTCCATTTACTCGAGCATAGGTCATATAAGATGTAATTATTCGACAAATAGTCAAGTAAGCGTCATGTAAAAGCAGGTTACTCAGCATTAATCTTATATGACTCTTTAGTCATAAAAGATGTCGAGATGCTGAATAAAACACTTTTATAAAACAAGATATATAATTAGCTGTTATATGACTTCATTCACAATAGTCATATAATAGCAACTGCGTTACGTTTACTCGACTTTTTCTCACAAGTCATAAGTCAGCCATATAATTTTTTGCTACTCGGCAAAAAAGTCATATAAGCGTTTTATAAATGTGTCTTTTTCAGCAACTTCTTATATGACTCTTAAGTCATATAAGAAAGTCGTATAAACGTGTATATGACATATTATACGACTATTATGCTATTGCTGTATAAGTTGGCTTTATACGACAGGTACTGGGTAATTCGCGTTTATATGACTTTTATACGACATATTGCTGTATAAGCTGGCTTTATACGATAGGTACTGTGTAATTCGCGTTTATATGACTTTTATACGACTTATTAGCTGAGTAAGCTCGATGTTATATTACTGTTTTGCTAGTTGGGTGAACTCACACTATCAACAAGCGGACCGCAGGTCAGGCGCCACATCCTACGCGGACTACCCACGCTGTCAGCGGTTATGGCACACTAATACGTAGCGTTTATGGTAATATTGCCGTATCAGATTAGAGGATTTGGAAGTGAGTATTCAGTTTATATGTTTTTACCCATTAGCTAAAGCATTACTTTAAATTCAACATTTCGATAAACCTGGCGGTTATGGCAGGCAGTGGCACGTGTCTCAGCAGTAGTTTTTGAAGTCAGTATTATATCCTAGTCAGTATAGTCAGCCTCCGTAGCCTAGTTGGTAGTGACCCTGCCTACGAAGCTGGAGGTTCCGGGTTCGAATCCCGGCGAGGGCATTATTTGTGTATTTATTCATCACAAATATTTGTTCCTTGGTCATGGCTGTGTATGTATTTAAGTATCTGTATGTATCTATCTATTATATATATCGTCGCCTGGTACCCACATCACAAGCCTTAATTGAGCTTATCGTGGGTCTAGGTCGATTTGTGTAAGATGTCCCAAGATATTTAAATATTTAAATTTTAAATATCCGTCTGTATCTTTTCGTCCAATATTCCGCAGGGTTTGAAGACGAAAGTCTTTGATCAGTGTATGTTGCCAGTGATGACATATGGTACTAAACTGTGGTCGCTTACAATGGGCCTCATAAGAAGGCTCAATGTGACCCAAAGCAAGGCTCGGATACCGGTTAAATTTTCAAACCGTTATCATGTACTTGGCGAAAAACCTTTTCGTTTCGGTTTCGTTCGCCAAACCGGTTTTTATAAACCGGTTTTCAGGGGAACATTAAATAATGTTCTTGTTCGATTAACCTGTTCTGAACTTTATAAACCGGTTTATTCAAGGACAAACAAACGCTGATTCATTTGTTTCTGGATTTGTATCGAAACATCTACTGCGGGAAGGACGCGTACCTAGTCTAATTCGGTTCAGTGCAACAATAAGTTGGATTGTTAAAAAATATACGAGTATAATGGGTAACTAATTAAGTATCTACTTACGTTTAAGTATTTTGTTGCAATTAAAAACATAAAAGTGTGATTGTATGTGAAGTTATATACATTATATTAATACATCAATATAAAGTAAGTTATAATCGCCCTTTTATGTTTTTAATAAAATTAAGGTGTAGTATTTTTCAATTGTTAGTTAGTTAGTTAGTTAGCCTAATATTTGTTACAAAAAAATAATTATTTAAACTGTGGATTAATTAAATAAGTACCTACCACTTTTAGTTCAATGCATAATTATAATTATACTTGTTACAGTCGTACATAGTCAACCATTTTTTACTGAAGAAGAAGTTTCGGTTTCGGCCGGTTTAGGATTAAAAATCGTGTTTCGGCTGAAGGTTCGGTTTCGGCAAAAAAACTGCCGAACCTTTCGGCAGAACCGAAACTATAAACATCGTACTTTTGGGTCGCGTTCGGCTTACGTCGGGTCCGTCCGTAATAGTATAATTCTTAACGCGTATTTTTACAATTAAAAAATACGTTGTCAGATATATTGGTTCTTTTATTTAGGTATATTGAGGTTGAAACTGCGGAAGTTTATTTATTTCATTAAACGGCTTTAGAATTTGTCTTAGTTACGTGTATATTTCAAGTTTTTAACGAATAGTAATAATCCTTGGTATCTATGATATAGCTACCAGCTATGTGTACAAATTAGGCTTTGGCAGAATAAATTTTATTATCATAATAATAACATTCATTATGGAATAACTTAATACGAGCACAGCACATAGCTGGTATTTGTCATCATAAACTTAAGGGGCAGGACTCTTGTCTGTGAAGCAATTTCCATATGGTCCTTTCCAGTGCCTTTTCTTTTAGACCCTGATACGACACGAGGTCTACTTTTTCTTTCACTTGGTCCATGTACGCCCTTCTCGGCCTTCCTCTCTTCCTCTTCCTCTCTACTCTTCCTTCTATTATGGTCTTAATTAATTCGTCGTGTCGTATATTTAAGGTGTCCCAACATCTTCCCTCTTCTGTTGGCGGTGATTGACAACAGGTATTTGTAGTAATAGGAAGATATAATAAAATGATGGGTGAATGAATAATTTACGAATAAAGCATTTTTTCAGTACTGACGTAAAACGTAATTTTGTTCTAATTGTTGTTTTGATAAAATTTTGAAGTCTGTCAATTTGAATAAGGTTTTTCACAACTTTTTACATATACCTATTGTTTCGATTAAGCTGGTTTCATTATGAATACGGACGTATACTTCGTTATTCATTTAATTTTTTCGATAAAAGTTCTACAATTAGTAGTTTCATCTTTTTGAAAGAAGTGCCTATGCCTATAGACAACATCATCATCTCAGCCATAAGACGTCCACTGCTGAACATAGGCCTCCCCTCTGGACCTCCACATGTACCGGATAGATGGGACCTGCATCCAGCGTAGACAACAATAAGCACATTTTCCACAAGATATACCGCATGCAGAATGAAATTTCAGACGTTTAACTAGTAAAAAAAAAATTAAATTGAAATTGTATCTCAATCCTAAATTAATACGTATACATTTGATAATTAATTTGGGAAGTTTTGGGGGTTGTCGCATCTTTCTTTAGAAATTATGGCCAATCAAGTCGAGCAATGTCGCGAAACTGCATGTGTTTTCCATAGGACACATTTGATATTATGGCCTAAATCGACAATAATTCAGAAATTCTTTTTCTTTTCAATAAATAATATTAGAGAGTGTTACATCACACTGGGGAGTGTGATGTAACATTTTGGCTAATGCCACTTTTCTGAGAGAGCTCGATTATAAAACAACGTTACACTGAATCACAGAATCGAACACTTCCGAATACAACAACAACATCGTTAAAAAGATCCTTAAAGCATGGCATCACGAAACTTTAACAAAAAGCAAGCCTATCAACACCGAAAATAAATATAAACAATTATGAAAATGTGACATCGTCATTTGGTCAAAAAGTGTAAAAAACAGTACTTTTGCAGTTGTAGTGGATATCACAGTGAATGAATTATAGGGAACTTTAATTAAACATTTTAGCATAAGTAAATATTTTTGTCAGAGTACCAATCCGAATGGACTTGGACTAGGATAGATATCAAATACATATATAGGTAATAAATGAGCAAAGGATGTTTGTTTAAAAAGTTTTCCTATTGATATAGGATAAAGTACCATAAAACGGAAGTTATAGGCTATGGATTCAAGGAGTTTTTATCTTGCATGAATCCTTGTTAAAATCGATTTTAAGAGACGTGATAAACATTCAGAGAATAATACAGTCTGGCAAAAAAAAGTAGAAATTAAAATAGTGGCAACATTGTAGTGTCGTCCCGTTTTCTCACGCATATTGATTTGAAAGGGACGACACTACGATGTTGCTACTTTTTAATTTCTACTCTTTTTTGCCAGACTGTAACTTGGTCAAGATTTTATTCTGCATACGTTAGTCAAGAAGTAGAACCATATAATATTGGACCAGTGATATGTTGTATTATTCATATATGTTAAAATATTTTCGAACCGGGTTACTCATGTATTTAAGTCGATGATTGCTCGACATGTTTCGACCCATTAAGAGGGTCCTCATCCGGAGCACACTCGGCCAAAACCCGATGCGTACCGCTATCGAATCTGATGTAGTGCGTTGAATTCGAATCCAATACGTCAATAAGGTAACCGTACTTGCGAGAAAAAAGTTTATAGTGTCGCGTAAAATACGGGAAGCTTTCGAAATATGTCGCCATCCCAATTTTAATCGTGGTGGTGGTTGGTCAGTGCCACCTGGTTGGAAAACGGTTTTGGGTATTACGTCAATGGACAGTGTAGACGCCCCCTTATTAGCAAGTGATATAGTGAGTGTTGTGTGCAGCCTCCTTTATGACAAAAGTAGCACTGAGGGTAGATCTTTCCTTGTATCGCCCCCGCCACCACTGCCCGCGGCCAGCACCCATTCTAGCACGGCGCAGGCCCGCAGTACGCGTCGGGCTTTGGCCGAGGGTGCTCTGGACGAAGACCCTCTTAATGGGTCGAAACATGTCGAGCAATCATCGACTTAAATAGGTACGTGAGTAACCCGGTTCGATAATATTTTAATATGTTTGAGTCTCACGTTAGTTGTAATTCTAAAATTATTCATATATGTAAAAAAGCTATCTGATGTCATTTTATTCGAGCTTTTAATTACATTTATAAAAGGTTCGGTTTCGGTTTCGGCCGAAACTATAATCAAATCCGAACCTTCGGTTTGGTTTATGGCCTACTACCGCGAAAACCGAAATTCGTAAATTCCTATTATTTTTCTGTCACTCAAACGAAGGCGTCATTAGAGTGAGTGAGACAAATTCTACGAATTTCGTTTTTCGCGGTAGGGCCGAGCCTCTGTTTCGGCAAAAAAACATGTTTCCGTCGGACACTAGTTATTAAGGAATAACGCAATTAAAATTCACCACGCAGATCAAATATTGACCGCACAAATGCCCGGGCGCTCTCTCTACTAAGAAAACAAGTCTCTGCATGTCTTCGTTTACGCGGCGCAGCGGCGCGGCGTAGGTACCTACCGCCGCCCGCCAGCCATCGTGGATTAAACCGGTTTATTGAGGTTTATAGTTACGTTCTTAAAACGTTCGCGTTCTCCTTATAGCTCGGAGTAAAACCCAAATAAACCGCTATTTACCGGTATTTTTTAAACCGGTTCCGAGCCTTGACCCAAAGGGCAATAGAGAGAGGGCTATGCTAGGAGTCTCTCTGCGATATTGGATTAGAAATGAGACCATCCGCAGCAGAACCAAAGTAACCGACATAGGTCTTCAAATCGCTAAACTGAAGTGGCAGCGGGCGGGGTTCGTTGCGCGTGGAACCGATGGCCGTTGGGACGGTAAGGTTCTCGAGTGGCGGTCACGACCGTAACGGAAGGCGCAGCGTGGGTAGGCCCCTCACAAGGTGGACTCATGCTCATGACCTGGTGAAGGACGCTGGATGCGAGTGGCACAGGGCCGGTCCACAAGGACTGGTCCACAAGGACCGGCCCTGTGCCACTCGCATCAAGGCAATCTTTGGGGGAGGCCTATATCACCAGTGAACGTCTTTCGGCTGATATGATGATGATGATGATGATGATGATGATTATAATGAAATCCGTACGTTTCTACCAAATATCTAAAGCAGTACTTCAAAATTTACACATTGCTAAACCTAGCGGTTGTGGCAGGCAGTAACACTGGAGTAGGTATCAGATTTGAGGAGTTGGACGTTAGTATTAAATTCGCATGTTTCTATTTAATATTTAAAGAACTTCTTTAAAATCAAGATATCAATTAAAGATTAACCTTGCGGTTATTGTGGGCAGTACTGCAGCATCAGGAATGAGGAGTTGGAAGTCAAGATCGCCTCTGCTAGTATTTGATTATGCCAAACATGCTATACTTTCATTTTCACGTGTCTATCACTCACGGTTAAGGTAAGCAGTACGTCTGCAGCATCAGGCTTTGAGGGTACAAGGATACAAATATTATAATATTGCATTGTCATGGAGACTTGATAAGAGTTCCAAATTTTATTGATTTCGGTGCAGTAGAAGTGGTCGAAAAATCGATCACAAGATTTGAAGCATCGACGACAGTTGATACGCGGTGAAGTTAATAAAAACCGTTTAAAAATGATAATACCTTAAATAGACCAATAATCTAATATAAACACAATAAATTTCAATTCCAGCTACGCCTGTAACTAAATCAGTGGAAGATTTACGTTTATTAATAACAAAATAAACAGACGTCGCTCTAGTTCCGATGACTGATGAAATCATTGGGTGATAAAAATGCAGTCGATAACTCGATACTTTGTTGCGTACGTATCTATCTACTGGGTATGGGTGGTATGGGTAAAAACGGAATATTAAATTATATATAATATTTTAGCCTATATAATGTCGCACTGCTGGGCACAGGCCTCCTCTCATATATGAGAGGGATTAGGCTATAGTCCCCACGCTTGCCCTAAGCGGGTTGGGAACTTCACATACACCTTTGATTTTTTCGCGGATGTATGCAGGTTTCCTCAGGATCATCGAAAGCCAATGGTAAATATTATGTGATATTCTGTACATAAGTTTCGGAAAAAATCATTGGTACGAGCCAGGATTTCAACCCACGACCTCCGGATTGAAGGTCAAACGTCTAAACCATTTATTTATTTATTTATAAAGTTTACAATCAACACTTACAGTAACATACCAAGCATGCTGATCAACTTAGTGTACAGTACACGATAAAAAAGAATTACAATAGATTCATAAAAAGTACAAATCAAAATATTTAGTTAATAAATAATGAGATTTGTATTTTCACAATACGAATCTAACCAATCTAATCAATTACAATAGATATAGAAAAAATCTTAAACTAAAAATGTTCATCTACTGGATGGGAACAGAACTTTCCCTAGATTGTGACTCCAGATAACTTGTAGCACAGGCCATGAATCTATGTTCTGAACTACAAAATATGTCTAGGGCCTTGTCAACTGCTAAGACATCATTAAGTAAAGACAGTGCACGGTGAAGTGGAGAATGAGAGTGACTTCTCGTCCTCGCCTGCGGGATCGCGAATAGCGGGTATCGCCGAGGACGGAGTTGGATGGTGGGAACTGGAGGCACCCACAGGGGAATTAGGGATAGAATGAAAGGATTGTGTGTCTTGCCTCTTAACAGCTGAAAAAAATATCTCAAGAGATGATTATTACGACGGACTTCAAGAGAAGTATAGGTAACCATACCAAGAATAAAAGATGTGGGACATAGCCTACGGTAGTAACCATATAGCCGACAGTAGAGGAAGCGGATAAACGTCTTCTGCACTCTTTCTAACATAAGTACGTAACTGTCTTTATGAGGATTTCACACTGCTGCAGTCATTTCCAGTGTACGCACAAAAGAATTGTAAAGTATGGCCATGGCAGCTTTGCTAGAAAAAGTTCTAGACTGTCTAATAACGAATCCTAGACATCTACGCACGGAGTCACAAGTCTTTACGATATTAATATTAAAAGTAAGCTGATTATCGAACCACGAACCGAGATCCTTTACCAAGCTAACACGCTTCATAGGTACATCATTTAAGACATATGTGTACTGAGGAGGATTTCGGGCCCGAGTATAAGACATGACGCAGCACTTCTCACCGTTCAAATCTAGGCTGTTGTCTCTGCCCCAAGCACATACACTATCTATATCCTCCTGCAGTCTAGCATAGTCTCCAGGATCGTTGATAGGCGAAGCCAACTTTAGGTCGTCAGCAAAGAGGAGACATGACGAATGCTTAATTGATGCTGGGAGATCATTCACTAGCAATAAAAACAACAGAGGACCGAGGCTACTGCCTTGCCCAATACCAGACGTTACTGGATATATATCTGATCGTGCATTATTGTTAATAACATATTGCTCTCTGCCAGATATTACGCATGAGACTTAATAAGTCTGCCGACAGGCTCGTGAGATCCAACTTTTTCAGCAGAACTTCAGTGTGTACCATATCGAAAGCTTTGCGAAAGTCGAAATAAGCAAATTGAACCATTGAGCCACCAGCGCTTTTAAAAATGGAATACGTGTCGTTTATTCCGCTGCCTCCGTAGAGTGACCACAATCCTGTGGTTCCCACGGGCTTGGGGACGCCTGCCATACTTACCCGTGCAAGGTCACTGAAGGTGGAAAGAGTACGGGTGAGAATTGAGGGCAAAACGGGCCTCCGGTCCGGAGGCGGCGATCTCAAATTCGGAGCGGTACTGGTGGTGCTGCAGAAGTAAAGCGCGAGCGTCCCTGCAGCCCATACGTGTCGATTATTCGCATAGGACCGTCGCCTGCCTCCGTGGGCCACAGGATGACAGGCTTGGGGACGCCTGCCATCCTTACCCGTGCAAGGTCATTGAAGGTGGAATGAGTACGGATGAGAAATCAGGGCAAAACGAGCCTCCGGAGGCGGCGCTCTGAAATTTGCAGTGGCTGGTGGTGCTGCAGAAGTAAAGCGCGAGCGTCGCTGCAGCCCACCACAGCACAGCGGCGGAAAAACGGAATACGTGTCGATTATTCGCATAGGACCGTCGCCACCCTCCGTAGAGTGACCACAGGATGACAGGCTTGGGGACGCCTGCCATCCTTACCCATGCAAGCTCACTCAAGGCGGAATAAGCACGGGTGAGAATTGAGGACAAAACGGGCCTCCGGAGGCGGCGCTCTCAAATTCGGAGCGGTGCTGGTGGTGCTGCAGAAGTAAAGCGCGATCGTGCCTGGATGCTTAGCCAAATTGCCAATCGCCAACGCTTAGTAGCGTAGTTTTCCCTCTTTATTACTCTTTCATATTAGTGCGACAAAGACCTTTCGTTTACGATGGACGATTAAGCGTTAGCGATTGGCAACTTGTCTAAGCACCCTGCAGCGCGCCACAGCACAGCGGCGGCAGACGAAAAGGAGGGATGTCTATTATTAACGCCTCATAATTTGAAAACTTCAATTTAGGTACATGCTACGAATATTGCCAATTGTTAAATACTAGCTTAAGTATAACCCTAAACTGAGATTTATGTGGCTGTGGCGCTTCAATAACATACAACATACAATTAAAAAAATCACGTCGAAAATATATGTAATTTAAAATCCTTAAAATATTTTTGGCAAACGCAGTGTAGAACGTCCACCCACAAGATAGATAAATGAAGGGTACACGGAAAAAACATGTCCAGTGCTTAAAAAAATCAGGGCAAATTCACGCCTTATTCTGTTAAAAGTAAGGTGGTTTTTCCTTCTGTAATTTGAACTGACTAGACATGTTCTTTCCGTGGACCCTTCAAATGACCTTATGAAGGTCACTGGGAGACGCTGGATGCAGGTCGCTTCCAACCTGTGTATCTCGACGTCCAAAGGGGAGGCCTATATTCAGTAATGGACGTCTTAATTCTGAAATGATGTTAATGAGGATGATGATAATTATATTTTTAGAGCTCTCAATAATTTTGAGTTTCGAAAATGGGAAGTTATTTGAAAAACGGGGTAGGTAGGTTAGATATAGATAGTTCCACGAGAGTTGAGGCCACGTACAGTCAAGTGCAAAAAGAAGTATCGAAAGAATCCGCTCATAAATATGTTACGACGTTCTTATTACACAGAATTAGAGTGCACTGGGACATATTTTTGAACATTTTTGTGTACACCTTATTTTGTCTTTGACTGTACACATCAACTTGTCATGTAAACACACGGGAAATTTGAAATTAGTGTTCCTTTTTTCGTACTGACTGCGTGCAAACCCAATTGCAACTATAAGATTGACCAAAAAGTTTGTTCAAGGGATTTGTTTCAATATTTTGACGCAAGTCATTCATTCATTCGCTGCATTTTTAAACGGTTTTTATTAACTTCACGCGTATCAACTGTCGTCGATGCTTCAAATCTTGTGATCGATTTTTCGACCACTTCTACTGCCCCGAAATCAATAAAATTTGGAACTCTTATCAAGTCCCCATGACAATGCAATATTATAATATTTTTATCCTCAAAGCCTGATGCTGCAGACGTACTGCCTTCCTTAACAGAGAGTGTTAGACACGTGAAAATGAAAGTATAGCATGTTTGGCATAGTCAAATACTAACAGCCTGATCTTGACTTCCAACTCCTCACTCCTGATGCTGCAGTACTGCCCACAATAACCGCATGGTTTATCTTTTATCGATATCTTGATTTTAAAGAAGTTCTTTAAATATGAAGTATATAGGTAGAAAAGAATAATGCAAATTTAAAACTAACGTCCAACTCCTCAAATCTGATACTCCAGTGTTACTGCCTGCCACAACCGCTAGGTTTAGCGATATGTAGATTTTGAAGTACTGCTTTAGAAATTTGGTAGAAACATACGGATTAAATTATCATGATCATCATCATATCAGCTGAAAGACGTTCACAGGTGAATATAGGCCTCCCCCAAAGATTGCCACAAGGACCGGCCCCGTGCCGGGTGCATCCAGCGACTTTCACTAGGCCATGAGTCCACCTTGTGGGGGGGGGCTACCCACGCTGCGCCTTCCGGTACGTGACCGCCACTCGAGAACCTTACCGCCCCAACGGCCATCGTTTCCACAGGCGACGAGCCCCACCCACTTCAGTTTAGCGATTCGAAGAGCTATATTAGTTATGTTGGTTCTGCCGCGGATGGTCACATTTCTAATCCGATCTCGCAGAGAGACTCTTAGCATAGGCCTCTCCATTGCCCTTTGGGTGACTTTGAGCCTTCTTATGAGGCCCATTGTACACGACCACGGCTTAGTACCGTATGTCATTACTGAGGCCCTCCGGTGGATAGACTCATAGGGTCACGGCTGATAGGGTGACAGCGTGAATGAATCGCGTAAGGGGACCCCTCGGGCCTGCGGCCCTCCAGCTGATAGACTCACAGCGTGAGTGAATCGCGTAGGGCGATCCGTCGAGCCTGCGGCCCTCCAGCTGATAGAGTGACTGCGTGAGTGATTCGCGTGGGGCAGCAGCTGATAGAGTGACAGCGTGAGTGGATCGCATAGGGAGAGCCGTCGGGCCTGCGGCCCTCCAGCTTATCAGCTGGAGGGCCGCGATTCATTCACGCTGTCACTCTATCGAGTGACAGCGTGAATGAATCGCGTAGTGCGAGCCGTCGGGCCTGCGGCCCTCCAGCTGATAGAGTGACAGCGTGAGTGATTCGCTTAGAGCAAACCGTCGGGCCTGCGGCCCTCCGGCTGATAGAGTGACAGCGTGAGTGGATCGCGTAGGGAGAGCCGTCGGGCCTGCGGCCCTCCAGCTGATAGAGTGACAGCGTGAGTAGATCGCGTAGGGAGAGCCGTCGGGCCTGCGGCCCTCCTGCTGATAGAGTGACAGCGTGAATGAATCGCGTAGTGCGAGCCGTCGGGCCTGCGGCCCTCCGGCTGATAGACTCACGGCGTGAGTGGTTCGCGTAGGGCGGGCTGTCGGGCCTGCGGCCCTCCAGCTGATAGAGTGACAGCGTGAGTGGATCGCGTAGGGAGAGCCGTCGGGCCTGCGGCCCTCCAGCTGATAGAGTGACAGCGTGAGTGGATCGCGTAGGGAGAGCCGTCGCGCCTGCGGCCCTCCAGCTGATAGAGTGACAGCGTGAGTGGATCGCATAGGGAGAGCCGTCGGGCCTGCGGCCCTCCAGCTGATAGAGTGACAGCGTGAGTGGATCGCGTAAGGAGAGCCGTCGGACCTGCGGCCCTCCAGCTGATAGAGTGACAGCGTGAGTGGATCGCGTAGGGAGAGCCGTCGGGCCTGCGGCCCTCCTGCTGATAGAGTGACAGCGTGAATGAATCGCGTAGTGCGAGCCGTCAGGCCTGCGGCCCTCCAGCTGATAGAGTGACAGCGTGAGTGGATCGCGTAGGGAGAGCCGTCGGGCCTGCGGCCCTCCAGCTGATAGAGTGACAGCGTGAGTGGATCGCGTAAGGAGAGCCGTCGGACCTGCGGCCCTCCAGCTGATAGAGTGACAGCGTGAGTGGATCGCGTAGGGAGAGCCGTCGGGCCTGCGGCCCTCCTGCTGATAGAGTGACAGCGTGAATGAATCGCGTAGTGCGAGCCGTCAGGCCTGCGGCCCTCCAGCTGATAGAGTGACAGCGTGAGTGGATCGCGTAGGGAGAGCCGTCGGGCCTGCGGCCCTCCAGCTGATAGAGTGACAGCGTGAGTGCATCGCGTAAGGAGAGCCGTCGGACCTGCGGCCCTCCAGCTGATGGAGTGACAGTGTGAGTGGATCGCGTAGGGAGAGCCGTCGGGCCTGCGGCCCTCCAGCCGATAGAGTGACAGCGTGAGTGGATCGCGTAGGGAGAGCCGTCGGGCCTGCGGCCCTCCAGCTGATAGAGTGACAGCGTGAAAGAATCGCGTAGTGCGAGCCGTCGGGCCTGCGGCCCTCCAGCTGATAGAGTGATTCCGTCAGACCTGCGGTCCTCCGGTTGGTCGACTGAGAGGACGAGTTTATATTTTATAGTTTCAAAATTCGACTTGTATACTGCGTACAATATAAAAATTTAAACTTGATTTTCTCAATAAACCAAATTGATTGATTTATTCCTTATTGTCAGGTCTCTGTTATTTAAGGTACTTATTGTATAAATAACACGTCCATTTGAGACACTTCGGGCATTCAAGCTTAGGTGCATTAACCACGCCCAGCCTTTGTCGATCGAGATATTTAGTAACATTTTTTTAGTGTCGGATTTCTAAAAATATCTATTCAGCAGGGATTCGCCTCCCGTAACACATAAAATAATGTTCATTACGTTTACATATGTGACGTGATTCGTGATGAAAGCGCGAGAGTATAAGCGCTACTTAGCATGCATAATTTGTATTTGTATTACAGTAAAAACAGTATAAACAACATCTTTGATCTATAATAAGTAGGTATAGTATCGGAAATTATCTTAACAATTGCACTAAAAACTTGAAAATAAAATAAGTAAAAAAAGTTTTAAGTTAAACGGTTTTTATTGTACCAAAAACTAGAAAATAAAAATGTATTGTATCTAACCGTAGATGCTACTTTCTGTAGATTACTCACGTGAAACTATTATCACTGTTGGTAGTCTTCCCAAGTCGGATGCTGACAGGCACGTTTAGCCTCTATGTCAGTGTATTAAGCGTTACCTAATCGGAAACTTTTACCAAACTAAAATAAAAACCTGGGGCGTTATTATAAAGAAACGTACAAGTTCAAAATATGTAATTGTAGCTTTATTTTGCACCATCACTTCTACAGCAGAGGTAAATAGCTTTTATCAAGGCCAGAACAAAACTTATTACACTATTCCTGTCTTGATTTCTATGTGTATTCTTAAATATTATAGTGACTTAATCACAATTGCGTACGCCCCACGTTTTTATTTTAGTTTGGTAAAAGTTTCCGATTAGGTAACGCTTAATACACTGACATAGAGGCTAAACGTGCCTGTCAGCATCCGACTTGGGAAGACTACCTACAGTGATAATAGTTTCACGTGAGTAATCTACAGAAAGTAGCATCTACGGTTAGATACAATACATTTTTATTTTCTAGTTTTTGGTACAATAAAAACCGTTTAACTTAAAACTTTTTTTACTTATTTTATTTTCAATTAGTACTTCATTTAGATGTGTGTGTAATCATTCACCTCAACTCTGGTGAAATTATACTTAATTATCCTAAGATGTTTGTTTAAAAAATACAATTCTGCGTGCTAATTATTAATCCGCAGCTAATATATGAGACGAAATAACTTTTAGCTACGAGTATATTAATAACGAACATATTACTTAAATGCCTATTTCAATAAAGTCACTGTTTAAAACCACTATCCAGCCATTAAAAGCCATACATTTCAGTGATGGAACGCACGGCTCCAATCAGTTAATGTAACATTTAATTGTGCCATAAAGCTCACAGTCACAGCCAAATATCAACATGTTACGCATTTACATATTAAAAGCATAAATCATGAGGCAAGGGATCGCGTTTAAAGATGGCGTCAGTAAGATAATCCTTGATTTTTGTAATTACAGTGCTATATTCTGTTATCAGTACTATACAGGGTGTAATCGTTAAGTGTTGCCAGGCCATAATTCCGTAAATATAGCAGATACCAGAAAACTTCTAACTGATATCGAAAGTACGTTACCCAACGAGTAAAATTACACTAATAACTTTTTTGAAATAAAATCAGAAATATCTCAAATATTAACTTCAAACCCTTCCATATATTTGGTACGTAACCGTTCATTCAAAGAATAATTTAATACGAATATTTTTTTTGTTTAATTTTAATAGGTACTCTCACGGGCCTTAATATGTTGATAAGTATAAACACTTAAACAGTCGTATAGATTAATATTTGCATGGAGAAAAAGCTAAGCGTCAAACCAGCTATCATCATAATCATCATCATCATATCAGCCGAAAGACGTCCACTGCTGAACATAGGCTTCCCCCAAAGATTGCCACAATGACCGGTCCTGCGTCACCCGCATCCAGCGGACTCCTGCGACCCCCAAAATGAAAGTACAAACCAGCTATGCTATTCTCTTATTCACACATTCGGCGCTGCGTTCATCAACGAGCTCGACGACGAGACAGCCTTCACTTCGACGTCGAGCGCAGCGCAGCGCTGCGAAAAACGGTATTCAATAACGTAGAACAGGGGCCTATTTCTCGAAAGCTTGTAACTTGTAATACAAGCGGAAGTCCTTATCTAATTAATAGTGTAAAAAAGAGACTTCCACTTGTATTACAAGTTACAAGTGTTCGAGAAACGAGCCCCAGCTCGTCGTCGAACTGTAGGCGGTAACTCTCGACGTAGTGTAGTTCCAGCTCACGCCGCATTCGTCGCCGAGCGCTAGTGTCGTTTAAAGTGCATTAGAATATAATTTTTAGGCTCGACGCTGCCGCATCGCTGACACAGCGCTGATAGCAAGGCGGTTTCCTTAGTGAATAACATTGCAGACGGGCTAATCAAAGCGCAAAAACGACAGCGCCACTGATAAATCAAACAGTACAAGAGCAGAGCCGTACCACACTGTTCTAGAATATATTTAGGTGATTTGAAATCTGTTGTAATTTCTTGCAGTCTAAAAGCTAGAACCCGTTTTCTTCGTCACTAGTCCATATGACTCATATACACTAAATTGAATCATTAATTAAATTCTATTCGAACTTTTGGTTTAGAAATTGTAGTAGGTAGTAGGTACCTTCTCCTTCGTCTCCTTTTGTCACTGATTCACACGCTGATCACCAATAATCTAAGGTACTTGGTACTTCGGATGGTCACAGAAATTTTTGAATATTGATTTTTTATGACTACATACAATACTATTACCAACTACTTAAAGGCAATTGAAAATCTTCAAAAATTTGAATATATCAATTGACGAGATCTGGTAGATATCCTTATCCTCACTACGAAAATCCACTTCATATACTTACTTGTTCGTAGTACGCACACTTGTATACAGTGTATTACTATGACCTAGGCGTTAACGAAAATGGATAATAATACGCAATACTGGCAATCGTTTCCAAGTATTAAGAGTTGACAAATATTTAAATTAACTGTACAATTCATTTCATTTATTTTTAACGATCAATGTAACGAGTGTCCTGCTTAGTTGTCAAACGCCAGGCTACGAACTGTCATTGTGACGCGCTAATTAACGATTCATTTTGAAGTACATTGCCTGTCACTGAACTTTTCTTAGAAAAATAATTACGTTTAAAATTAGAATTTGCTCATGGTTTGGCTAAAAATCTGCATCTCATCCAAGGTTTTAATAAAAGCCTGCATGATGTTAACACACTGTATATCCCGTCTGTTTTAGCTCTGAACTATAACCTCGAAAACTACGACTTAGCGCTTATTAAAACTTTATCTACTATTCTCCTCATGATTTCGAAAAAGACAATCAGCCCACTAATACTAGCGGGGGAGAGGGGAGGGTCGAGAAAAATGGCCGAGACGTGGGCACAGAATAACCCTCGTCGGGGGACGTCCGATCGGAGATAGACATCGGAATACACCGAGCGATAAAGGAAATTAAATGATACGATTTTGTACTTGACTACAGACTAACAGGAATACTTCATACTTTCAGTTTAGAGTGTTATTGAACTATCACGGATTCTGCTAAAATATGAACAGATCCTGTTTACTAGGTATATGAATAGATTACAGCGAGGGTTACTGTTCCATGTTAATAAAATTGCTGAATAGTAGGAATGCAATAATCACTAGTTTCCATTCCACCAGGCCGATCCAATGTATTTAAGCCCAATTTAGTTGTAACAAACCATATTATATTATTCCATATTGATTTTAAGTTTAATAATAATAATAATAATAATTCTTTATTTGCAAAAAATACGGTACAATGAGGTGTTTTGGTACATGTTTCCGGTACGATAACATATTTTGCTGATTAAGCATGCAAATGTTAACTTACAACTAAGCTTACAACTAAACATTTTGATTTAAAATAGTTCCTTTAGAGTATAAAACACTCGATCATTGAGCCATAGACGAAGCTGTGTTTTGAAAGGATTAAGAGGAAGATGCTTCATGCTTTCCGGAAGGGAATTAAATATTTTCATGCACATATTATAACTACTTTTATTAAAAAGAGAACTATTTGGAATGAAGTCTAAAACCAGTTTGTTGGGATATCTCGTATTTCTGTGGTAGACATCTGATGCTTTTTTAAATAATTCAGGGTATTTTTTTACACAGACTGCTGCCTCTAAAATATACATGCATGGCAATGTCAGCATATCGTATTTTTTGAATAGCGGCTTACATGATTCCCTGGAAGATATCCCACACATCGCTCTTACACATTTCTTTTGTGCTATAAATGCTCTGTCCATTTCACTGGAATTACCCCAAACAAGGAGGCCATATTTTAAGTTCGATGCAACATATCCGTGATACGCTATCATGACGGTGTTCCAATCTGAGATGTTGCGAAGTCGCCTCAAAACGTATGCAAACTTCAAGAGTTTATCACACACAGTATCTACTTGAACTTTCCAATTACAGTTCTTATCTAGGGTGATTCCTAAGAATTTAGCTGTATCAACTTCTTTAATTTTGGTATTACTATATTGGACGTCGAGTAAAGTACCTTTGTCTCGTATGTTACGGAATTGAATAAATTGAGTTTTGTCAAGATTAACAGATAAATTGTTGCATTTAAGCCATTCTATTACTGATTTAATTGTATTATTAATGTCATTATTGTATTCTGATTCATTGTTACATGTCACTAAAATCGATAAATCATCAGCAAAAAGCGTACATTTATGTGTAGTAATGTCTGGTAGGTCATTAATATAAATGAGGAAAAGCAGGGGCCCTAGTACACTACCTTGTGGTACTCCTGAACTATTTTGAATGTATGACGACCTATAGCGTATTATTGTGGAACCTTGAGAACCCATGACTTCAACACACTGCTGTCTGTTTCTTAAGTATGATTTAAGCCACATTAAAGCCGGTCCTCGAATCCCAAGATTGTTAAGTTTTTGAATTAATAGATCGTGCAACACAAAATCAAATGCCATAGACATATCAAAGAACACTACAACTGTTGGCTTCTTTTTATCAATGCTTCGGATAACATCATTCATTAGAGTAAAAGTGGCAAGTGTAGTACTTTTGTTTTTTTGAAATCCATGCTGTTCTTTTTTCAGTATCTGATATTTTTCCAAAAATGACATGATTCGCACATAGATAGCCTTCTCAAATATCTTTGAAATTATAGGTATAAGTGTGATTGGTCGATAGTCACACATTGCAGACTTGTCACCTTTTTTGAAAAGCGGTGAGACTACAGACAACTTTAAATTATCCGGAAAGCACCCCTCTTCAAAGGATAAATTAATTAAATGAGTTATAACCGGCACTAGCTCGTCAACACATAGTTTTAGAATTCTTGTTAATATGCCGTCATATCCTGTCGAGTTTGTATTTTTGAGTGATCGTATTATATTTGTCACTTCGTTGTTGCTTACTGGGGCTAAGAATATTGAATTATTTACATATTTCGAGTTCGTGTTCTTTATTGTAGAGTTAGGGATATTATTGCATGTACGATTAATAAAATAATTATTAAATTCATGCGCTATGTCACTAGGATTTTTAATAACAATACCGCCCTTAATTATTTGTTCATAACTTTTGTTTGTTACGTGACCTGGATCGTCTTTAATAATATTCCAACATGCCTTGCCTTTATTTGCAGAGTTCTGTATACGTTTTTGATTGTGTAATTTCTGTGAGTTATTTATACAGTCAAGTAGGATTTTAGAGTATAATTTGTATTTATGTTTGCTTTTCGATGTTTTATCTCTATAATGTCGGAAACGTAGAGTGCGTTTATATTTACAACTTTGCTTTATACCTCTAGTTATCCATTTATGTGTATTGTTAGCCGAGACTTTACACCTAATAAGCGGAAAGCAAAGCTCATAAAACAAACAAACTAAGTGGTGAAAATAATTAAAAGCCTCATTCAAGTTCGAAGCCTGAAATGTTTCAGAAAAACTTAGGGATTTAAGGCACTCTCTATATTTACGTATGTTACATGAGCTGTAATCTCTTTTTGTCACATACGTTATATTTTGCTGCAGATGTTTTTTGGTATCTGGAATATTTAGAATTTGAGCCGTTTCGTGATCCGATAGGCCTAAAGGAAGAAGCTGACCTTTAGCGTCTTCGATATTGCTGATAACGTGGTCTATGCAGGAATTTAATCTAGTAGGGTCAGAAATGTGGGTCTTTAAATTATAATATTTTACGAGATCATTTAGCTGACTGGAGATTTTATTTTGCACAAGTGTATTTATGTTTAAGTCACCGGTCAGAACAATTTTTTTATTTTTTTTCTTAGTCAATTGATTTAGAATGTCGTCTAGTTTTTGGAAAAATATATTAACATCAGAGTTTGGGGTACGATACAGAGCTATTATAATTAGTTTACTGTGCATTAACTCTATAGCACAACATTCAAAAACATATTGAATCGCTTGACGATTAACAAATAATAATTCCTTAAATTCTAGTCCCATTCTAGTCAGAATACAAACACCACCTCTGTTTTTTTCCCTAGAGAAGTGGGAGGCTAACTTGTAACCTTTAATCTTAATATTTGATTCACAGCCTCTCTTTACAAACGTTTCCGATAAGCAAATTATATATAAATTAAAAGATATAGTTTACCATTATTTTGATGAGTTAGGTACCTTTCCGGTAGGAATGCGTTTTGTCAGCCTCCGTAGCCTAGTTGGTAGTGACCCTGCTTACGAAGCTGGAGGTTCCGGGTTCGAATCCCGGCGAGGGCATTATTTGTGTATTTATTTATCACAAATATTTGTTCCTTGGTCATGGTTGTCTATGTATTTAAGTATGGTACCCACATCACAAGCCGTAATTGAGCTTACCGTGGGACTAGGTTGATTTGTGTAAGGTGTCCCAAGATATTTATTTATTTATTTATTTATTTCGAATTAAAACTTAGCATTCCGCTACCCATTTACATTGCCTTTTAGTGTGCTATGTTACGAGCAGTCAAATGACATTTCGGGATTACGCCTTTACAACTCGGTAAAATGATTTCCGTGCAAGGAACTAGATGGCGCTGCCAGTCTCATGGACAAACAAAAGGTGTCCCCAGCGACACGTACAAAAAACATTGACATAAATCTAATTTTTACTTCTGCATAAATCAAACCGAGTCGGAGATTTAGAGAAGAGGAATCCGACGCAATTAATTTAAAATTTTAACGTCTCTAAATGTTGCCGACATCTGTTTACCTTTCCCAAATCCCGTTATTTGAAAACATTGCGTCATGGTATAACAAATCAAACTCTCACTTCGAAAAGCTCTTAACTAGATTCATTATGTGTTTTCAAATGCTGCCGTAAGGGATTCACGATAAAGTTTATATTCGGGTGTAGCGTATGTTTGACACATAAGGTTCAGTAAACAGTTAAAATCAGTTTGCGCACTAACTACCAAAATAGACTGGACAACGCGTCCTCGTGCATCTGATCGACATCGATTAGAGCACTCGCATATAAAATTACTGAAATTAAAAAAGCAAATTTGATACTCGAATAACACGCTTTGTGTAGACACATTTTGTTAGGCAAATAAACACGCCATTAGGTCAACTAATGTGAGTAATGTGTTAGTCTTAGGCTTTGAATATTTACAAAGTAAACCATAGTATTTTAATATTTTTGTAACACAACTCTAGATCAAATCGCTCATTAAAAAAAGTTTTTCATGTTAATTACCTTGCTACTCGCCGATAGATGGCACCAGTAGTTTGTTAAATTTTCTCGTTGAAAACCTGTTATTTTTTATTCGTTTTCAGATGAAATGGCAATAATACCAAAATTTGTAATTTCGTGTGAATTTGACAAAATTATACACAATTACACGAAAAAGTGAATTTTAGATTCATTTATACTTACAAGTACGCAAAAAGTGTGATGATTCATTATATTTTTTATTTATAACAAATGATTTCTAGATTTAATACCTATTAATTAGTACACACAATTCATTAACACAATAAAATTTTGTTCTTGGAAAATGTACTATATTTAATATTTTATAATAAGATTCATTATTGACATGAAAACCTGTTTAATCTGTCCTACCAGATATCAACTTGGGAGTCTAAAGGCGGGAAAGCGCTGAATATTAAAAAAACGCCTTAATTAGATATCTGCATGAATACAGAGTCATTCCGAACAGCTGGATGGCTCGCGCCAGCCGCGGCAGCAGCCGGCGTCACCTGGCCGCGTCATCCTGCCACTTGCCTGCCATAAAAAGCAATATCAACCTAAACGCCCCGCGATCGCCCGCATTATCTCGTGATTATCGCGTGTCAAAACATCGCCACGCTCGCGATACTTCGCATGTAATCTGATAAACGATGTACACTTCGTGCTCCTCCATCCCACTCACCCATCCTTTACTCCCATATGCCTATCTCTCTCTTGCGGTCATCCGTTTCATTCATACGCGGTACACCTCGCGCTGTTTACAGACACAAACAAACAGTACAGCAAACCGCTTAACTTTAAGTACGAGACCGTGAAAGTGATATTGTCAAGTATATCCGTCCCGCTCTCAGAGCCGAGGGCTTAGTTCCGAGTTGGCGGATAGATGTCGCTGGCAGGCGCATTTCGCACGCGGGTGAAATAAATGTCACAAATCGGGCGCGACGTTGCCGGCCCTCGCCACCCGGTGTGGTGGCAAGCGAGTCTATAAACCAGCTACGTTAAAGCTGCGCTTGAAGTGTACCTTATAGCCGTGGCATAAGGTCGTGGGGGGATATTTAAATGGCATATTGAAGTTGGTGTTTAGTGTGAGCGTCACGTAAACGTAACGAGCGTGATACACACACGTACGGGGCTGTCAGTAGCTAATACGATGCGCTGAGATCGTTTATTGTGGCGGGGCGCCCGCGCCCGGCGGTTTATAGCGTTTAATTCAATTTAGTAATTGATATGTTTGTCGGTTGACTTTTCGCTTTTACGGTCAACGTTTTAATACACTTTGAATATTATTGGATCTGCATAAAACATTTTTATTTAACTTGAAACCATCACCTAATTTAAAAAATACTGCATTTATTTATATATAATTATGTTAATTAACCTCGATGAGTACGGATAGTTATGTAATATGTTAAATAAAATAGTAAATTAGTAGTATTCGCTATATTAATTTAATATTTCATACCATAATATATTACTATAATATGATTAACATATGTGTGCAAATCACAATGCAAAAGTCATTACGCATATGTACGCAAAAAAGAAATAAAATATGCAAATCCAATTATAATCAGCAAATCGATCCGAAAGGTAATCAAAACTAGAGTAAATTACCATACTGACAATCCCTAAACGTAGTTATTCACGCTTCGCATTCTTCGATAATACTTCGCTCAACTTGTGGCTCACACTTACAAACGAGTTTTCATTACGTTAATACATCTTCTGAAGCTAATCAAACGCTAACCTTATTGTTATGGGGCTAAGGTAGTATTCATGGGTTTTATCCTGATACGAAACGCTGCACACATGGAACATTTATGAGCACAGCGATGAACGTGTTGTGTACAATATGAGTTGTATTGTACTAAATGAAATGTGTAGCTTTCACGAGAGGCACACAAGCGTATCGTAACGTTTCACGCGCTCTATACAACATTCCTACCTTATTGTCGGTTAGTAAGATGTAGTTTTGCGTGAGCGGGATAATTTTGGCTTGTAATCTTTTTGCTCCAGGCTCAATAGATGGGTGTCGTTAGACGCGTGACCTGTTATTGTGTGTATTAGGCGACTTTAATCACAATTTCGAGGGATAACTCTCGCACGCTCGTGTCACGCTTTAACCTACGTTCCAATTATGAATCTTATTCACATGTGTTAAAGACCATTTTATGCGTATGTTATTTACGAAATATGCGTTTGTTTTGTTCTATCCGATGCGGAGTGGGTCGCGATATGGCTTTCGAACTGACGACTTAGCAACACCGTATAAATTGAATTGTTATTTTATATCAATTGCATGTTTTCGGCTTATGATATTGTAGCGACCTTTTAGTAGATAGTTGTGTCTGGCCCAACGGTGGGTGAACAACCGTATTTAGCCGCTTGGGACAAATAAGATGAGTTTATTGCAATACATTAATAGCCTGGATTCCCATTTATATTGAATGATGTTTTATTCAGTAATTGCTTCGGCTTTATAATTACTCGTAGAAATATTTAGTATGAGTATGACAAAGTAATATATTATAATAAATAAATAATTTAGTCAAACAACTCATGTACAGATATTGTACAGTCGACGTCAAAGATATCAATTACGGCTCAGGTGCCAAAAATATATTTACACGGCCTTAATGTCAAGGCAATAAAGTCTTGTAAATATATTTTTGGCACCTAAACCGTAATGATATCTTTGAAGTCAACTGTATAGGTGAAAAACTTAATAAAGTCACCTGTTGTATGTGTGAGTGACGTGTTCGAATAGGCATTTGTTTTGTTTGTGTTACTAATTTCAAATATGTGTTCTCTATTCGAATACGTCACTCACACGTACAACAGGTGACTTTCTTAAGTTTTTCACCTATACCTATTAGCAATAAGTATTAAGGCAAAAAAAAACATTATTATATGTGCCACTTAAAACTGGGGATGATCATTGTAGGTAGGTACCTACATAATAAATCTGCTATATTATGTGTACATATAGAGCTCTGTAGTGGAAATAAAATAAAAAGTAGAGTTCTTTGTGCCCTTCTAAATTACATTACCTACATACCAGCTTTACTATTACAAATTTATGAAAAAACCGCAAAACACACCTTGCGAGTCTTGCGACCTTTAACAGCATAGACGAACGAGGTGTTTAAGAACTCAGAAAAAAAAGTAACTAAAGTAGGTAGGTGGATTACGAAATGAATAATAATATCATAAAATAAAAGGAATGTAATAATGAATTAGGTACAAAAAAAACGATTTCTCCACGATCCCATCATCATGCCTCAATTTGGTGCCAACTGCCAACGAACCATCTCGGGGTTGTATAGCCCACTCGATTAAAAAAAATTTTTTGCAAATCAGCTCATGATTCTTAGAGATTATTTAGTATCAAACATAGTAGATTAAAAAAAACAGTCGAAATGAGAACCTCCTTTTTTCTCTTTTCGGAAACAAATAAATATCGATAGAAATGTAGGTGGATAATTAAATTAATAACATAAAATAATAGTCTAGTTAACTGATCACCTGGTGAAGGCCGCAGGAGTCCACTGGGTGCTGGTGGCACAGGACCGGCCATTGTGGCAATCTTTGAGTGAGGCCTATGTTCAGTAGTAGTGGACGTCTATCGGCTTATATCATGATGATGATGAGAATTATGTGCAGATATAACAAAATAAAATTGAATATAGTACAAAACAATTGTATGTTTTTGTTTTAATGCACGTTGATCTTAAGATGTACTGCAAATCTGTTTATAATATAGTTCCTCAATTCCGCAGAATTTAATTAACATAGGTACATGTATTATATCTAAAGAAAATATTATAACGTCAGTTGTGATAGTCGTAATGAGCGGGCGGTGTAGGCTTCGTAAACGAAGGCAAAGCGGCGAGTGAATTAGAGAGTGACCGGGCTATAACGAAGAGGTAGCCGCGGCGTTGGCAGAGAGGGGACATCCCGTTGCGAACTCAGGATATTCAGCGGGCCTGGTTGCCATGACAACGAGACGCAGACGCATAACACGTGACCCCCTGTTAGGATTAGGATCACACTGAAAAAAGATTTAACCAACATGTTTTGCTTATCATCGTGTAGATTTGATTTAACACATGTGTACCAAACACATGTGTTAAATCAATCAATATATTATGTTACTCTAGTTATGTCGTCACTTTCTTCAACCCTTTTTTTTCAGTGCATACGCAATTGTGAGCTAAATTATTTTTCAATGTAGGTACAACTTCGATTTCTAAGACACTAAGAATTTTCACTTACCTACAGAGTATTTTCAAAATATTCTTCGATTGCCGCGATAGTTACTCATGAAATAAAAGAATTTTAACGGACTATATCCCGACGTTTTGAATACTTTACAGTGTTCCTAGTGTGACTGTGGTGACTAAAAATAAAAGCAATAAAAATGATAAAAAACTTTTTCACACAAAAAACAATCTCATGTTTCCATTTATAAGATTCTGAGATTTAACTTAATCTCGATCCCAAAATCTATATTTTAGCATGTCAATACAACAACCGCTTCTTTTGGCAGCTTTTTGTCAATCTAAATTACCAAAAACTTACCTAATATAACGCACTTTTGTCTTAAGGATAGTATCCTTAACAAAAACTGCATATGAATAGTATCTTTAACCCAAATATATATTTAATATATTTATATAAACTTTCACAATTAGGTATCACTCGTAATAATTGTAAAGAAAAATGAGACTTAATCTCGTGGAAGCCACGGGCGTAACGCCGTGACCGAAGCGTCAGGGCAAGCTAAAGCGTGATTATGAAATAATGCAAATTAGGTTTGTTTACTTTTTTTATTGACAAAAATTATACAATATTTTGAAATCATCCTAAAGTACAAAAGTGCATTTCCAATGCCCGGCGTGTCCATCCTATTCCACCGGCCGTCGAGTAAAGGAATGCAGCCCCGCTAGTGCGCTGATGCACATCGTTTATACGTGCATACTGCATGCGTGCGCTGCCTTTGTCTCTCGGCTGCACTTGCCAGTCTTTGTTTAATTGCCGTCGTTTATTTATTGAGACATTGAATCCAGCTTGGTGAAAAACGTTAGCTATATGACAATGGCGATTTTTATTCATAAATATTAGTTCTATTACATATCGACAAATACTCATTTCTGTAGAAAATATGATAATCCACCACCCCAACTCTTCCCGCGGGTATCGCAAGAGCCGATTAAGGGATTGAAGTGTCACTGACCATTCTTTGATAGAAGATTGATGATGGGCAGCAGCGTCATCATACTGGATACACTGTGATCCCCAGCCCCTTTGAGCAGCGTGGCAATTATGGGTATTGACCTCCTAAAACGTCCATTCGCATAGATTATAGGAGAAGCCTTTGTCCAGCAGTGGACTGATGAAGTGAAGTGAAGATGTAGGTAACGTTACAAATATTTTACCACAAAAACAATGTTAGGTACTTCAGTCTAAAATAAACTTTTGTAAACCACTCTTTCCGATGTGCCGTTGATTCAAATGATTAAAATTCTAATACGTTTACGATAGTTCTTAGTCTAATGTCTAATGTAATAAAAAGACACTTTGGAAGTGTCGAATATCATTGGGGTCGACTTCAAAAATATTTTACGTAATTAGGGACTTGCTGAAAACAAAAATCACGATAATTTCCATTGTGTTACGAAAGATACTGATATTAAAGTAAATAAGTAGGTATTAGGTACATGGGTAACTTCCTAACACAAAAACATACAGTCGAATTGAAAACCTCCTCCTTTTGAAAAGGTGGCTAAGTTTTATTTTCATTAAAGCCCTTAACTATGTACAGTCAAGGGCAAAAATATGTATACACTTTTGCACCTTGTTTTTACGGCATAAGATATAAAAGTGTATACATATTTATATGTATTATGCCCTTGACTGTACAATGTTTTTGCAATCTACCCATTGGCAATTTTTTGTTTGTATTTTTTGTCTTCGGTTACTGCGACAATTATTCATGAAATATAATCATAAGAGAGCGTACAGGTGATTAGAAAAGACAATGTTAACATTATGTTTGGATATTATTGGAACCTAATGTAAAAAGCGCGTTGAACTCTTTCATACAGAACCCGAAACTATATTTTTCCGTTAAGGTTCCTGACCATGACTCTTACCATTTCAATTGATAATCGATTCTTCACTTCATAGTTCTAATAAAAACGTGTACAGCTAAAATCATAAGTATAATGAAGTAAGAACTAAATATAATTGAATTACCCTCAGATTGACGGTTTTATATTGCTTATCTATTTCTCATAATGCAAAAAGCGTATTAAAGAAAGAGACGCAACATCGTGGTCCATATTTAATGGGTAAAGTAATATACCCTTATGCTTCTGAAGAAAATCCTTACTTACGATTCAGGTAAATTTGAACCGTATATCATGTAAAAGAAAGTTCATTCTACGTTGATATTCACAGGCGGGGTAAGAAAGTGTTGTGAGTAAAATTAAAATGTGTTTTCCGCTGAAGGGAAAGGTATCAGGTAATAATGGCGGAAGGGGGGTCGAAAGAGCTATCCTTAGATGGGGTTATTTGCAACAATGCGTGGGTATGATCCGTAAATGCGAACCGCTATTTTGTTTTTGTAGATTATTATGTGTGATTTATTTTATTGAACAATTTTTTTTGATTCACTGTCTTTTTTTTATTACATTTACTTATTTTTAATATGATTATGAATCTCAGATAATCGTTTCAGCAGTTGAATATAGAAGCGATTGCCGTTGGAGCGGAAAGATTCTCGAGTGGTGGCCACGTACCGAAAGACGCAGGTGACCTGGTGAAGGTGGCAGGACACCGTCGGATGCGGGTGACACAGGAACGGTCTATGTTATGCAGTGGACGGCTTGCAGCTGATATGATGACGAAGATGAAGATATGAAAAATAGTAGGGACTGGAATTGAAAGAGCAAATTTAATTTACCGCGTGAGGAACAAAGTAGCAGTAGTAGAGTTTTATTTTCTACATTCTAGTAACACTAATCAAGTTCTTCTTATTCTTACGTTAATATTGTTAATGAATTAGTGTTAAGGTGCATACAGACCAAAAGAGCATTCGCTGTTCTATCCCCCTACTTTACGAAATTCAATCGTTACACGAAACGTGATTCGTTGATTTCGTAGAACAGCGCATGCTCTTTTGGTCTGCATGCACCTTTATCAGAATGCATAAATCAAAAAAAATCTACTTGCGTTACTAACGCGATAAATTGATTTTATGTCCTTTACAAAACTTGTCAATTTCAAAGCACTTTTCCCCTAGGTACCTATGTTAAGAGATGGGCATTAATCGATATTTTTTTAATCAACGAATTAATCGTCACAAATTAATCACGATTTATTTTATTAAGATTAACTTAACCGTCGCAAAATTCGATTAATGATTAATCATTCGTCATTTTAACCGACTAAATTACTCTATTAATTAAAAATTCTTCAAACGCAGTGCATAAAGTAATCTATTATCGTTCAACATTCTTTGACACCACTTGTCAAAAATTGACAAATGCTTGGACATACTATTTACCACAGGTAACCGCGATTATGATATGCTCGTAGAAAATCCTAGGTATACACCCCTTAAGGTAGCGTAACCCGAAATTACGACTGACAAAAAAATCCTGAAATTAATCGAAAAAAAATCATAATAATCACTCGATTATAGATACAATCGCTCGGATTTAATCGTCGATGAATTTAATCGTGATTAAATTAGTCGAATAAGCTACGACTAAGATAGATCAATCGTCAAATTTAATCGTTAACCGATTACTTTTAGGTTAATCTTAATTGTTAATCGTTAAGCCGGTTACATTTTGTTCATCACTGCCTATGTTCAATGGTTGTCCACAAACATACGGAGTTGCTGAAAGTAATACCGTAGTTTAGCGACTCTAGCCAAGCCTACCCATGGTCGGTAAGCGATTTAAATAACCCCTGAACAAAGGAAAATCCATGTAGTAACGAGCAACGTGCGATGGGCGCCCTGCGACAACTCTACCGCCATAAATCTGCCCGAAGGTTTCTGCTCCCATCCAATATTAGGAAGCGTTGTATCAGTGTTTTTCTTGCTGTTGTTAGAGACAAGTGTGTATTGAAGACTGGGATGCGATTCGTATTAAATTATTTCGTAATGTCGATGTAAATCCGAACATATTTAAATATAAAATGTCGAGCTATGTATGCCCAGTATTCCGTAGTTATTCAAAAACGGCTGGACCGATTATGTTTGAAATATTATAGTTTTATTTTAAAATAGTCTGTCTATAAGCCCAATATTTTCAAATAATCTTTTAAGCGATACACTAAAGGGTTACAGCAAAATGAAAAAAGCTTCCCCACTTTACGAGTATTTGTAGGTTAGGTACCTACCCGAAAAAAAGTGTGGCATCAAAACACGTAGTCGAGACAAAATTGGTACGTACAAAACGAAAAATTTGTCCGTGAAATTGCTACTTATTACTGATAAAAAGAAAATAAACATTCAACCGTGTGCCGTCCTGACCTTGCATTTTATTCGTAGACGTTTCTTTACTACACTTAAATATGTCTGTGTCAGTTTATGAAATTGTCAGTCTTCTAAAATGAACTTGTCTTTGTTTGTATCAGTGTTTTCTTGCTGTTGTTTAGAGATCTTAGTGTCGGGGTGATTTATTCCGATAGCGGTGGGTAATCTGTTTCGGAAAGTGTTGGCCGGGTTTTGGTGGATAGTGGAAAAATATCTATGCTGATTGATATATTTTTATTTAATTTTCTTATCTAAGTGAGAGAAATTTTTCAATATGTACAAAATTTCGATTCACTTGTAACAATTGAACTCGCGAATATCTTGTGCGTTAATAGCAGCTTAAGTCCTATCCTGGTATATTGGGTTTCAAATTTAACAAAATAAATCTTTGCAGAAAAAGGAAACCCGCAAGGCGGGGCTCTGTCGTCATAGTAATAATGGTTTTGCTAATGGGGTTTAATTCATGCCCCGTGTCTTATTTTATATCTAAATATGCTTTTGCATATTGCTAGGTTAAATATAAACCCGCCTTTGCTATATATTGCATCGCTTTACGCGTACATCTATTAGCAGTACAGAGGGTAAAGTTTGAAATCCAAAGTTAGTTAGTGTATGAGGATCCTGAGTTAACCGTTCTGGTTTCCAAGTTCAAAACAACATATTTGCCTACAAAAACTATTTGAGTTGAGCCCTTTTGTACAAAAGGTTGTTAAACCCGGCTGGATCAAACGGCTGTGCGAAAGGAACCGAAGTTATTTCCCATTGTTCAAAGGGTTCCTTATTTATAGGATAGTTTAAGACGCAAAGTTAACGTTTGGATTCCTCTGTCTATGAAAAGACTGGGATTATACTTGTACGTTGAAGGTCGCATCGCAGAATATGAAGTATCATCACTACACCTCGATATTTTTCTGGCAAGAACGAGAGATTGTCAAACTTAAACATCGACATAACTGCTATCGATGAGTACATCCTGCTCTCATTAAAATGCTAACTCCGCAAAAACAGGTAACCAAGAAATACAGGACCCATCTAGGCTTTGGTATATCTTATATTTCATATTAATCATTTTCTATCAGGGATCGGATACCGGTTTTTTGTCCATACAAAAGAACGATTCGAATTCCGTTCTTTTTCGTTTTTCGGCATATAAATTCTTTGTTAATGGAGTTATTTAAAAAAACGATGTTGGTGATTACATAAAATGTTGAGTACTACATAAAGAGTGTTACATTTTAAAATATTGAGCTATTTCGAGGTTTTTCTAAAAAACCGGTTCCGATTAGGGCTCACGGTACACGTGTAAACCGCCAAACCGGATACCCGTGTTCTTAAGCCCGACGGTACTAAGAACCCGAATTACACGAACCCGCCGGGTACCCGTGTCCGTGTCCAATACACGGATACCGTTTACACGAAACCGCGTGCTACCCGGGTACCCGGGTACTTAAGACCGAACCGAACTTGTTCGAAATAGTTTGAGCAAATGCAAATAAGATCATTCGACACTACAAAACACTACCTGTTCAGGAAAGGTAAGCCGACATAACTTTTTATTAATGTTTTATAAATTTCGACTCTTATCTGTTACGCAATAAGGTATATTTGACACAATTAGCCTTCCGCTTATCTATCCATTTGTACTATAGCTCTTAAGTCTCACGACCCATTCGTACGCTTCTCGTGTAGGACGTCCCCGAACCCGCGGGTAATTAAAGTCCGTGTAAATAATACCCGTGTACACGTGTACCCGTGCAGACGGATATTATTTACACGGACTTTAAATACCCGTGTAAATCGGGTCAGAAACCCGTGTACGTGTAACACGAACACGGGTATGAGAAACGTTGACACGAAACCCGGACACGACCGCGAGCCCTGGTTCCGATCCCTGTTTTCTATGGCTTTAGAGTATATTTTATTAATCTTTACAATTTTCATAGGTACTAAATACAAGATATGAAAAAAATTATGTATCATTTCGAGTAGGATTTGCATTCGTGTAATTTATCTCTAAGCTGCGGCACATTTTTTATTTATTAAATTTATTTATCGACTACAATAAGACTTATCGATAAAGTTATGACGATGTTTAATTTTGTCAATCTCTCGGTCCTGCTAGAAAAAATATCGAGGTATAATCATCACTGATGGACATAGGCCACTATAATTTATTTAATCTTTATTGCACAAATAAAATAGTACAAAGGGCGGACTTAATGCCAGATGGCATTCTCTACCAGTCAACCATCAGGCCAAAAAAAATAGCTGTGGTGCGGGATATAGGTACGTGTAAATATCAAAAAAAAAGGAAAGGAAACAAAAATAAAATATACATAATTATAATATTAAGTTATATACAAAATACATTTACATACATATACATATATACATACAATATACATAAATATACATACAATCTATGAACTAAATATACACGGTGGAATTTAATCGGTGAACAGGAACCCATTTTTCTAATTCAGTAATCGATGGCGGTCACGTTTATGTAGTACTTAAGTGGAACCAAGTTTTTTTTTAGCATAAATTTTTTTTATGTTGAAATTAAAATTTATTGTCACCCTACTAATGGTTTAGTCTGAAAAGTTTAATACCTCTTTTCAAACTATCAGCCATAGAAACTTAAAACATAAATGAGCAATAACCACTCACATGCTTTAATTTTTGCGATAGACTCTATTCCTATGTAAAATAAGAGCGATGCATGGCTGATAGTTTGAAAAGAGGTATTAAACTTTTCAGACTAAACCATTAGTAGGGTGACAATAAATTTTAATTAAAGTTTAATTTCAACATAAAAATTTGTTATGCTAAAAAAAAAACTTGGTTCCACTTAAGTACTACATAAACGTGACCGCCATCGATTACTGAATTAGAAAAATGTGTTCCTGTTCACCGATTAAATTCCACCGTGTATAATCTATGAACTGAATAAAATAGCGTGCGTGGGGTTATTAACGGGGACTTACTGTCTATCGTTTATAATGTGGTGGCTGCTTGATGCTCATGGGACGGCTACTGGCGGCCTGTAATGGTTGTTTTCATCGTTTATCGTGACGTGTATCATTTTCGTACTTCATCATCATCAAATCATCAGCCTATGCTAGTCCACTGCTGGACGTAGGCCTCTCCTATTAACTATGCGTATAGACGCATTAGGAGGTAATTGGCCCATAATCGCCACGCTGGGTAAGCGGATTGGCGATCGCAGTAATGTCTCCACTATGATGACGCTTGCCCATCATAAATCGTTTAATAAAATAATAATCAGTGACACTTCAATCACTTAGTCGACTCTTACGACCCGCAGGAGGAGTTGGGGTGGTGACAAATGTATTCTTACTGCCGTCAACACACGGCCGCACTTGCTTCATCAAAACATGACACTACATGACAGCCGTATTCGCGACGATAGACGACCAAATCCTGATCATCATAGACCTACAACACAGGTAATGTCGAAACGAGTACTTTGCTAAGAAATCAAAAACTGTCATTTAAGGCCAAGTCCAGCCTCTGCCTGCCACTGAACACGAAGCGCCATCCTCGCTGCAGCTTTGCCACTTAAGTGCACCCACCGAGCTCTGAAACACGGAGGAGTTAAATGGGCCAATCAACTTTTAGATCGACATATTTTCTGTCTGCTGCGTTACTTTTCATGAATTTACAAATGTACGTCAATGAACACTATACACATATTTACAATGAAAAACAGTTGGAACCTAAATGTATCGATGTGAACTTGTGTGGGGCGTAACGCATGTACAATTTTTAAGAATTTTTTCTAGCAAACTTGATGAAATTGTCACCTGGGGCGTCCCCTGGCGTGATTACGGGAGAAAATAGTGTCAATCGAAAAGTTGATTGGCCCAAATATCAGCGGATCACTAGCCGTACCATGACTTTGTAAGTATCAGTTAGGTACGTTAGGTTATACTCGATACGTCTGATTTATTGGAGCGAGCGCGATGGCCTGCTTTACGAATCGAGTAAAACCTAACGTAAACGATGCTTTTCAACTCATGGTATGGCTACAGTAAAAGTAGGCACTGAAGAAGTAGGTACCAGTGGAGTTATGGACAATGTGACCCTAATATACTAACATATACTCGTAGGATAGATAATATTTCTGGATAAACATTGTACACTAATCTCTACAATGTAAGCTTAAATCACTGAAAATATTAATCGCAACAAAGACCTCCACAATTAGATTCAGGAATGTAATGGATTCGTAAATTTACAGCACGGTTTGCATTAACTGCCGATACGAAGATACGTACCTAGAGCATGTAGCAAATCTATGTTAGATCAATGCAAGAAGGAGTTTTGTCAAGATTTTAGTTAAAGGTTCAGCAAGTTCAGTCTCATACAACGAGCTGCCATGCCATTGTGAGTTTAACGCGGACTTACTTTCTATGCATCCCGCTCATGCCTACTCGCGTATTGGTGCGAGCGAGCGGGATAGAAAGTAAGTCCGCATCAATCTCACCGCGGTAGCTCATGGTAAGCTTGTCGCATCAACATTTACTCCGCATTATGGCTTAACGTTCCTTACCGTACGAGTCTTGCTAGATAATTTTTTTCTCTTTGCTTGCGGCCTTTTCATCTTTCCCCTTTTTTGGTAGCTTTCCACAGTGCGCAGGGCTGAACCCTTACACCGATAACATCTAACATAAAATATCACTTGTAAAAACCGAGTTTACTCGCTAGTCAATAACATAAATGTAACCAGTTGCTGACTTCGGAGTGGATCGTTTAGAATCCCTATTAAGCTCTCTTCAACCATAAAATGCGCACACAGACGGTAGTTATCTTAAATAATTTGTACTGGTGGTTGGAAAAGTGCGTAAGGTCACCTAGTGCAGATTCAACTATGAAGTATGTACCCATAACTGTGTGCTTAGCACATGATTGGCGCGACAGTATCTCGCCGCGAGATAGTGTATCCGTCCCTCTTTTGTTAATATAGCTAGTGAAGGACGGGAGTTCTATCTCGCGGCGACATACTGTCGCACCAATCATGTGCTAAGCCTGCTGGTTAATTAATAATTCGTTTAATCTAATTGTAATAAGATCCTGACTACTACTGACAATGAGTGGCATTTTATAAATCGGTAGAGCCCCAGAAGTTAACAGGAGATTCAAATAAATTGTAAATTATGCATTGTATGTTTTGAAAAATTTGGTTAGTATACCTACAGGGCGTCCCACGGCGATGCCACATGGAGGGAGAAATTACCTTAAATATCATAGATACCTAGCGTATTTTGCTGAAAGAAGACTTTATTTTATTTTTAAGACTTAGTAAAATTGCATTCAAATTTTTTTGATTTATTTAAAAAAAAAATGTATGGAAAAAAATATCGCGATACGGAGAAAAAATACCTTAATTATTGGAAATTAACATCTTACTTAAAGAAAACAATAATTAAGAAGACATTATTTCGATTTAAAAAACAAGTACCAACTTGTTTTAAATTTTTTTGTTTTTTTTTTGAAAAAAAATTGAATGGAAAACAAATTGCGACATCGGAGAAAAAATACCTTAATTATTGTAAATGAACATCTTCCTGAAAGAAGACATTATTTCGATCTAAAAACATTTTGAATTGCATTTAAATAATCGAACCCGCTATTTGTCATGCCAATCGAAAGAATTCAATGTGAGAATTATTTTTTTGCTAAATAACAAATAACAGAGGTCGGACACAAAAAAAAATCCATTTAATTTTTTTTTAATCAAAAAAATTTGAAAACCGTTTGGAACTGGGTTTTTAAATAGAAATATGTCTTCTTTAAGTAAGATGTTCATTTCCAATAATTAAGGTATTTTTTCTCCGAAGTTGCGATATTTTTTTATCCACACATTTTTTTTTCAAACAATAATCAAAAAAATTTGAATGCAATTTTACTAAGTCTTAAAAATAAAATAAAGTCTTCTTTCAGCAAAATACGCTATCTAGGATATTTAAGGTACTTTCCCTCCATGTGGCATCACCGTGGGACGCCATGTATAATATCTGAAACTCTCGAAATGTTCATGTTGGCTCTTCTACTGCAATGAATCTCGAGAAGTAACTTGAGTCATGTCTTTAAAGAAGATGTAATTATCAATTATATATCCCACTTTGATTTATATCTGCGTAATACGTCGCAAATTGTAGCAACATCTCAAACCACGGTCATAAACATTCCGCACCCTTTGCCACGCAAATACAAACAACATCATCAAATGAATCCCATATAAGCATGATAAACAAGCAAATGAAAGGCAGCGACATTTTTTAAGCAAATTACACGCTCAAATCATTACACACCCAAACAGAGTCAAAGAGGCAAACCGAATACGCCGTCTTTAAAGGAAAAGACAGAAAAGTGAACATTTTCATGCAATTATAGGCTGTTTTTCTTTTCAGCACACACAATCGTGTCAGAGGGAGAAGGAAGAAGGCTCTTACGATGGGAACTCGACCCCAATATCCGGAAAAATCCGATGCTCAAGATCAAGGGGCGGTTTTTGTTAAGGATATCTTGTTTAGTTATAATAAAGGTTAAACCATAATAAAAGGTTTGCCTTATCATTTCGAAATGGTATCCTCACTTGTACTGAATTAATTGGATGTGTTTCCAATGTAATTGTTATTCCTGACAGATTAATGTTAATTTCAACCGCGTCGACCTACAGACGAGCAGTATTACGTAAAGTAATACGTAAAAGGTTGTACTATTGGAATTTGGAGTTCATTCGCTCTTGACTTATTAGCAAATACAAGTCCAATGAGCCGAATAATCTGCGGTGAATCCTATTTCAAGCATAACCTCAGTTTGAATAGGAGATAATTACGTTTAATTACTTGGATTACCTAATTTAATCAGTCGTAGGCTTAGTATTCGCATTAGGCTTCGAAAAAAACAGAGTATTTACCAGAAGTATTTTTGTGACACAGTGCCGAGGACCTTAACATTCTTAAAACTGGTATGTTACTTAGTTTGCCATTTTGTCTGGTAGAACTGATGACATCTCTTGGAGGTCCAGTAAAGTCACTAAATAATCGAGTAACTTTCCTTATTTATTATTGGAATTATATTGGCATTTAATTATCCAATTGAAAAAGAAAAGGCAGGGTCACAAGTATCACAGCTTTCTTTTTCTATCACAGATTTATTTTTCAATTTGATAATTTGATAGGATATCAGAGGGCCTTCTGCGAACCACAATCGACGTTTTCCTTCTCTCTAGCACTACGTAAGTGGGACAAGGAGGCAACACGTTGATAGCCGTTTGCATGGCTTACGGGATTGATAAACATAACATTGCACCTACATAGGATATCGCGGAATCACAAACAAAACACGCGCAGATTTGAAAGAAAGCCTATCACTATTTTAATAGATGTCTCGCAATGTTTTTCTCTGGCTATTCATCGAGAAATCGAACAAAGGTAACCGACTCCGTGGGATGGGACAGGGTGGCCGTCGAGGGGGTTGTCGAGAAAGTTATTAATTCTGGGAGCGGGAGAACAGCCTACGGACTGCAACTGAGTGGAGGCTTACCTTCCTCGCTTAATGTTCTGGTGGTATAACTCCGATAACTTAACGCAATTTGGTTAAATTTTGAGTGTTCACTGCAGTTTGGCTTTTGCCGCGCTTTGACTCATATATGCTTTACGAGTTACGCTTCAATTGATTTTCAACACACTAACTCAAATACATGTAATTTATTTTCGGGGTAAAACATTCATGCTATTGTCCACTGAACACAGTTTTTCGACTTTTGGTAGGTACTCTAAGTACTATTTAGATTTAAAAAATATGTATTTTAAATTTTCCTTTTATATTAAATTAGTCTGTAAAATTATAATTTAACTAATTAATTGAAATCAATTAGTAGTTGTACTGCTATCGTAGTTACGTAGATTGCATTCAGTTACTAAAGTAAATAGATACGTAAGTTATTCTAAAATGGTTTCACAAAAATAATCCTTGCACTTTTAAATGTTGAGCGAAGCGCTATCATTACTTACCTACACACGTTGTTATTTTTTTATGTAGATATAAGTAATTATTAGTTATTCAAAACTGTAAAGCATTTTGACAGGTAGAAACTGACCTTCAACTTACCTCAGTATAACAAGTTACCGAGCATAGTAAATAATTACTGAGCTACTGACAAAGCCTCAATTCCCACTTTCACTAAATCAAGTATGCAAGTAACTGGCATCATAAATTGACCTCGACATGAGCTTGGCAATAATGCAACAATACACTGTTTTGATTGTCCGAGCTGCAGCGCGTGCGATCGATCGGTCTATGAATATTTGAAGGCTGTAAACTGGAAAACTAATACATCGAATGGCTAATGGATTAACATGCACGTGTGCAAATACACGACTAGAAATATTAAACTTGATTCTGTATATTTTCATACGCAAGGAAAATATGCTATTTATTCAGGTGCGTAACTTTCTTTTTCGATGTAAAGGACATGCCCCCATATTCATAAACGTCTGCTAACTTAACAAGCCGCTAATAATTGTTTGTCCCTTTTGCTCTTATGGACACATTGTTAAGACCGAAAGGGACAAACAATTATTAGCGGCTTGTTAAGTTAACAAACGTTTATGAATAAGGGGGATGGTCTTTATCTACGGTGATGTACAGAGTGCATACGTCTTTAGTCTTATCCTAAGTTGCTACCATTCAATAAGCATTCGGTTGCAGCACAGCCGTTGATATCATGAACAATGCAACCACTGAGGGTTATGTAGGGGATCATCATCATCATCATTTCAGCCATAGGACGTCCACTGCTGGACATAGGCCTCCTCAATAAACTTCCACTTTGGCCGGATGGCAATGGGCAGGACACATTTCTCGAAGAACCGATGGCCGTTGGGGCAAGGAGGTACGCGAGTGGAGATCACATACTGGCAAACGCAGCGTGGGACGTCCACCCGCAAGGTGGTCAGACGACCTGGTTAGAGTTCCCGCACTCGGTGGATGCAGGTCGCATCCATCCGGCCAAAGTGTATGTAGAGGATAAAAAATAAAATTATTTTAGCATTGAATTGGATTAATATTTTAAAATCCTTAGAATATATAAAGATAAAATTACTGAAAAGTAATAGTGGAAGGTAAGTAGGTACATATTCTATAAGCTATGTACATAATATACGAGAGATCCTTATAAAATTAGCATGAGACAAAACCTAATGTCCTAAATCGTCTGAGTCTAGCCAGACCAGCGGTCAGCTTTCACACTAACTCTAAAAGGTATTATCACTTGCCTCAATAAGCTTTAATAGAGCTATCTGGAGATATAGCAGTCTTCGAGGCCAATACAGTGAATCACGCTCACGTTCTATAAATACCTACTAGCCACATTGCACTTAGCGGATACGTGTAACGTAACGTAACATAGTGTTTTTGGACTGGGCTATATTTGATACAGGTGTCAACATACTCGTACGTCATTTACAAAATTTTCCAATTCGTCCACGGTATACCTTCTTACAGTTACAGAGCATCAGCAATGATAGCCATGAGTGAATGAGTGAAAAACTTTCACAATACGTTTCAAGTAGGTACTCTATTTGTTTAGTACTGGCCGCCAAAAAAGCACTCTAGCATAAGTTAGAAATTTCAATATGTATACAATTTGATTGGACACTAATCGTCACTTCGTATTTTCCATGGTTGTAAGTGTTCATACACGTATATCCATGTCATCTTTAAAAGTGGGTACAAAACATTGTTCACTGGTAGCGCGTTTCACCAACTTCTGTCGGGGTTTGGGTAGCAATGTACAAGTTGACCACCCCAACTCCTCCTGCGGGTGTCGTAAGAGTCGACTAAGGGATTGAAGTGTCACTGACCATTTTTTAATAAAGATTGATGATGGGCAGCAGCGTCATCATAGTGGACACATTACTGCGATCGCCAATCCGCTTACCCAGCGTGGCGATTATGGGCATTTACCTCCTAATGCGTCAATACGCATAGTTAATAGGAGATGCCTACGTCCAGCAGTGGACTATCATAGGCTGATGATGTGATGATGATGATGTGATGTACAAGTTGCAGAATGTTCTCAAAATTTCCTAAAACTACTGGAAATTTTCAAGAGAAAATTCTCATGCAATTTGCCACTGAGAACATTCTCGTTCAGATTAGGGATTATTACGTTACGGCATGTTCTGAACTGTCGACGATCGCAACATTTGGCATTTGAGTTACACACTGGTGACTGTATCAGTGTCCTCATCAGGTGTCGAAAAAATTGGCCCTAAGGCTTGGCAATAAATGTGCGAAGAACAATATCAAGAACTTTCCATGAGAACATTCCCAATTTTGGAAACTTCTCTTTGGTACATTGCTAGGTTTGGGCCACTGGCAAAAAGGTTGAAGATAGGATTACTTTTTTATACAAATTTAAGCAATCTTACTTACCTACTCATGATTTTTTATTGCAAATAATGTTATGATTAATGTTAATATCCGTGGTAGTGGATATCGATATATGAAGTAATTGGCCGGGATTGAATCGGCACGTTAGCTCGACTGTAAGTGGGTCAAACAGGCTTTGTTGCTGACGTTTGACCTTTTAACGCGAATTTTTACATATTTCTATGTAGCTGCGCGATTTATCGGATATCGTTCGTAACGTGAGAGCGGATTTAAAATAACAAAACAATAATGTATAGTTGTTTGAATTTGTTCATTCGGATTTTATTTTCAATAGATAAGCTTGAAAAACATTAGAAATAAAAGTTCTTAATTCCCTATGAGCCTATAGACTTTGCCGTGTGATGACGGCAGTTAGAATACATTTGTCGCCACCCCGACTCTTCCTGTGGGTGTCGTAAGAGTCGACTAAAGGATTGAAGTGCCAGTGACCATTCTGTGATTTAATTGATGATTGGCAGCAGCGTCATCACAGTCGACACATTACCGCGATCGCCAATCCGCTTGCCCAGCGTGGCGATTATGGGCATTTACCTACCTCTAATGCGTCTATCTATACGCATAAATAATAGGAGAGTCATACATTCAACAGTAGACTAACATAGGCTGATAAATGCCTTTAATTGCTCTAAAATCCTGACATTTTCAATTAAAATAGAGAAATTGCGGGCCTAATATAATTTAAAAATTTTAGGTGTATACAGGGTGCTCGCGAGAAAACCGAAAGATTTTAACTATACATTCTAGACATCAAAATAAACAAAAAATATGATGAGACCTAATGTCAAATTCAACAAAAAAAAAAATTTTTTTTTCTTTTTTTTTTAGACTTTTTGAATACTTTTTAACATTTCCAATACTATATCATAACAACAATTTGTTAAAATACATTTATCAATATTTTTTTTAGGGACAGGTTTTTCCGTCAAGTATATTCTTATTTTTTTATGGTCAGGCAAAATCACAGGCCTTTGCGTCTATTGTAGGCGATTTACACATTGCTGTTTGGACAACGGGTTTGGTGACTGTGGAGGCCAATTCGCGAACGGCACGACCTGCCACATTTTTGGCAGAGAAAAATCATACCGCAAAGTAAAAGTCTCTGTTTGCTTTCTGCGATACCTCTTGCACTCTAACAGATTAAACCAGGCTTCGTCGCATAGCCTTCTCCCCTCCATAACACGCTTTCGCCATTGACCACGGTCTTCGGCTAGGGTTTCCCAGGCCTGATGGTCGATTTCAAATGCAGACATGTCTCGCTTAACACAGTCTTTGAAGCGCAGCATCGGCCTTCCAACGTTCCTTTTAGTATACGCGACTGCACCTAGCAAGACACGTCGAGGTATTCTGCAGGGCTCCATTCGGTGTACATGCCCCAGCCACCGCAATGGACCTTTTGGTTTGTCACTTTGTCCTGCCAAGTAAAACATTATAGTATACCAGACTTGCGTTCTAAGCATACTTTTGTACGGAGCAGAAACCTGGACGACGGCTAAACACTTTTCACATGCGCTATCTACGCAACATTTTTTTTGGTCAGGCAAAAGGTGTGGTAATATTAGAACACATTGTGGTAGCATTGTAATCAAAAAATAAGTTTTATGACGAGTTACGTCGAAAAACTTTTTTCGAAAAAAGGTTAATTATCTCTGGAACCAAGCCGAATCCAGGAAATTTTGTATAAAATTAAATGCTCTAAATATACTCAGGAATTCAGCATTAAAATCTTTTGATTTCCTGGCGAGCACCCTGTATAAAAACAATAAGAGAACGATAAAATGATTTTCTTCCATCCACAGTTTTCTTCCAAACGGTAGAAACAGTGTTTCATACTTACATGAGTACTACTACGAACACATCGATGAAAGCCTACATATAGAAGGACTAACGCTCACGAAAGTATATTAGAATAATTCTATAATAATTCATGTACAGTCAAAAACAGAGTTATCCGACCCCCTTGCACACAGTCTTTGTATCTATCTACCTCTAAATAACAGGTGACAAGAAGGTGACCATTGAAAGTTAACGTTAGCAGGGGTCAATTTCTTCCTTACAGTATCATAGATCGTGAGGGCCGGTAATACTAAATTTGCTCAACTACATAACGAAGTGCGGTTCGCAATAATGGCAGCGGGATCGTATCACAGAAGTACGTGAGTTGCAACCCTAAACTGGCCACTATTCACAAAACGGCTTGGGACGATACCACACCACTAGTGTATCTTGATCCTTAGATTCGTAATATGTATGTGGACTACAATTACGTACATACTGGTTCTCTCAGTTATGGCAGTTGGTGAATTGTGAATAAAGTCGTGGCTCAATGTTTGCCAGCGAACTACGTACCCTCGCTTCATTTTATACATGTTGGTTCTCTTCTAGATCGGAAACCTGAACTGAACATTTTTGAATCTGTTTTTACATAGTTACGTTATTTTAAGTGCTTTATTTACGAATTGTGTGTGAAAGTATATAAGAGAAAATAAAATGCTGAAAAAGCCATATCCGCACCATAACTAAATGGGTCAATAGTTATTTGTTTTACTAGGAAGCAAAGTGATTGTTTAACTCTTGTGCAAATATTGAAACCCGAGCAAGCGAAAGATTCCAGAATTTGAACCACGAGCGCAGCGAGATAAAATGGAATCTTGAGCGATGCGAGGGTTTTAAGGCACGAGAGTTGAACAAGCTTTGCTGCCGAGTGAAACACAACATTTTTCACCACACTAAAGCGAGGAAACATGCGAAATAAAACTCAAACATAACAAATTAGAAGGTATTTATTTGCTATTACTTCCAAAAAATAAACAAATCAACAAATAATAAAACAATAAACTCAAATATTTATCTTGGTGTGGCAATTCTTAAAAATTCAGGATAATTCCAAAATGAGAGCCATGTAGTTATTGGCGATTTTTCTGTGATTTTCGGAATTATCCCACTTTCGCATCTTGCAATTACCCGAAAACTTGAAAATTAAGAGTGAAAGAAAACAAAACACGACCGAACTCGTTTAGATTTTAAAAGAAAAAATATTCGGATGCGTTCTGAAATTTGCATAGTGACAACACTTTTATTTTCCTATTGTTTTTATTTGTCGTATTTTTAGAACTTTTTATTAAAAGCCTTTTACAACAGAATGTGGTATTTAATTTGGATTTTAGCATATTGAATAATAATATTATGAAAGGTTCATGTGTATGAATCTGTTTGAAACTATTGAGTTTTCGAACGTACTGTCTAGTTCAATTCAAACGTCAAAAAGCTCATTGCACTCTCAGGCCGTATAAGTTATTGCTAAATAGTTTACCCAGAAGATTAAAAAAAAAATTACTTTAACCTCTAGAGATTAAAACACAGTTTTGCGCTCTGAAATTGAAGGACAAACAGCGTGTTTACGAGCAGTGTGGTGAAAAATTATTTTCGCTGTGTTGTTTCATACCACTCTGTCACGCTTCTAGTTGTTGTATCGACTTAGTATGTAAAAAAAATCCGGCGCACTTGTATTTCTTTTTCACGCTAGATTTTAATCTATACATCAAAAATTTTAAACAAAACATCATCTCATACAAAAATCACAACTGTGTCACGTTTTTTAGGGACACAAAATAAGTCCGAAAATAATTTTGACCCAAATACACTTACCCTTTCACATACTTTCAAGTAGGACTTTCAGTATCAACCTTTAGCATGTCTGAGTGATTATCAATCTTCATGCTTCACTTAAACATGTCAATATAAAGGTAATTATCTTAAAGGATTTTATACTTACGAAAAGTTAAGGTTTGGTAGCAACTCGCTTTGTTTAAACAGATTGATTTGTTCCACAGGAGGACAGAACACTATCTCTCACGGTGTACCAGAACCTCAAAGCGTTTCGGATGGCAAGCACATACTACTTGTGCAAAATATGGTGACAGGCACCTGGCCTCTCTTAGATTATTGATTATACTATGGTTACAGACTTCCGCTGCGAAATAAGATGGTGCCTTCTCCTTTAGTAGACATGTGACATACCTATATCTCAGTTCAAAATAATATCTACCTAAAACAAATAACGTAAGTATATGTACTAAGAATACGAGTACTTTTCATCGACGACTAGAGTCCGAATGCGCAGTTTTCATCCACCTAAAACGGAAACTCTATTAGCGATCGTTTATCTGTCTGGCAGTTTTTCCATCAGCCATCGATTTACCCTTACTTCGTTCTGGAAAAATCATCAACGTAATGTCACAGTCAAACGGTTCTTTATTCAAGTAGGAAAGTCTTTTGAATGGTCATTATGCAATTACTTCCGGTTTTAACCCTACACCCGAGAAGAACCGGTAAAAAATTACAGCTTATAATATGCATTAAAACTAAAACATAAAATTGATTTTATAAATTGAGATATAATAAAAAAAACAAGGGATGTAAAGTCTTTAAAAGTCAGAATATTTATATAATATATAATGATTTGTAGAGATATAAAGGAATCGATCAGTTTAGGTTACGTAATAATAATATTTTAATAAAATTGAATGATGCACGTTTGGTCTCCATGAAAGTCATGACTTTAACAAAATAATAAAATTGAAGCCTAAACTACTCCCACGGTGTCTTGTCGTTCATGTAATGTTGATGGCACATACTGGCATATGTTATTATGATGATGTGATATCATTGTCATTTTGCTGATGAAATCGACAGATATTAAGACTTATTATTAGTAATACTCCGGATTAGCATGCTGAAGTGGCAATGGGCAGGCCACATTGCACACAGAGCTGATGGCTGATGGGGCCGAAGAGTGCTGGAGATGCCGCTTTCATAAAAGCAAGACCAACAAAAGAAGAAAATTCTATCCATGGATTCAGAAGAACTCGAGGGACGAAGAGACGTGCCGTCTTTAGCGGATCTTGTCAATCTTGTGTTGATTATCTACTGGTTTGCTCTTTAATGTGAAATGCAATTGCTATCTGTGTACCAGTCTTGCGCAGTAAAGACTATAAGTTTGGTATCGTCTTTTAATGATCGTTCTCGTGGTCTACGATTACTAAGAGTGCTGTTCCTGGCATAATACGCCCAAAAATCCTGACATATTTATAGAACAACACTGCGCAATGTGGCTGAACCCTAATTGATTAAGGTTCAGTCACTTTGTGCAGTGCTAGTAAGGTTCAGTTGCTAAGCACGTTTTAAGGTGTCCTTGTAGATTCCTACATGTTTAAATATTTTCCCCGGTAGCTTGTTTACACTAACCGCGATATGTAATATCAACTATTTAGTTTGTCTGTGTGCAGCAGGTTCTAAGTTAGTCTTTATATGCACACCTCGACAAATGAACCGTGATGCGTACTAATACAATCCAGTTTCGTAGCTCTCAGTTTGAATTGAACTGGTATCAATTCAATCACCTTCTCATTAGGCGACACAGGCATACTTAAACATTATAGATAGAACATGCTAAGAAAATACTCGCATTTTACGGCAACTAGCCACAAATTAACAACCTATTTTAATTTCCGTTATGGCCACAGGAATGGCCGGCAATTATTGTCCGTCGATAATGGCCAATAGTCTCTATCAGCACTTATCATCACCTATGGATTAAACACATTAGTTACCAGCGGCTCTTGTCTAGCACATCTGGTGTTTGACTGCAACTCGCGACCGGAATTTTCGCGACTATCCGTATTTTAACCTGTACAATCGGAAAGAGACGAGTAGCCGCGAGAAGGTCGCAAGTTGCTGTCAAACACAAGATATGCTAAGGTCGCAGCAGCTCAAGAGAACTTATTGTAAAATAAAACTATGAAAACGGATAAACTCGCGTATATTAATATGCGTATGCGGATGACATCGCATCATCGCGGTGTCATCCGCAGACCACGCGAACCCTGTAAAGTGTTCGAAACGTCGGAATGAAGTTAAAATTAGTTAATATACGCGAGTTTATCCGTTTTCATAGTTTTATTTCATGTGTAATCCTCGCGAAAATAATAAGAACTTTTTGTGTTTGACACCAATACGCGGCCATTTTTTTGTTTTTAATCGATACAATCGATAAGAGACAGATAGCTACGTCAAAGTCGCGAGATGCTGTCAAACACAAGATGTGGTATAGCTGACAGTAGCAAGTGACTCAAAAAGATGTGCTATTACTGGTTTACAGTTACACAAGTGACATAGAATACCCATCACTGCACGCTTATCATTTGACTGGGGTGACAGTATGTCACCGCAAGATAGATTTCCCGTCTTTTACTAACTACAATGGATATATAAATAAAAGAGGGACAGATAGTCTACCTCGCGGCTTCATAGTGCCGCACTAATCACGTGGTATGCCTATACTGTTTGGCTAAAAAAGCAGATGGACGGTGATAGTTATTCCATTTCTCGCACGAGCACGCACGAGATAATATCTCGAGACTCTTATGCTAGGAGTGTTTGCATTGCACCTGTGTAATTAAAATAAGTAGATTGTCAGCCAATTCGTATGAAATGCTTGTAAGTACCTATTAAAGAGGATTATGATGATCCAAGTATCGTTTACTATAATTTATATTTACCTCTCCAAAACATTGGAATATCTGCTAAAAGGTAATACATAACAACGGCACGCCTAACGTTATTTAATTTATTTGAAAGCTTTTAATATAACGCACAAAACTGGGCTAATCTGCGTACAGGAGGTGTATTCGGAATCATTAAATAGAATACCAATTTGATGTATGTAGAAGGTTGCAGAGTAGGTACAGAACGGCAGGTAAACCCATGTGTTACATTTACCGAGTAAAAAATATATTTAGCTCCTCCGCTACCTACCTGATAACATGGATATGGACAATTGGACAGTGATTGTCAAGAAATACTAATATATTATGTTTTTCAAATATTTTAGTAAGGCATTTATTTAAGCAGCAAATTCATTTTTTTATTATTTTATTTATATTTTAAATGCACTTCAAAAGACAATGATATTATTGCACATGTCATTTATGTATATATTGTTTATCGTATAATTTCATTGAGTAGTAGATCTAAGAACACTTGAGAATTTCGCAAAAATTTTATAGTGTATTCCTGATTATATTCAAAAACTAAAATGTCCTGTAATTATTACTGAATTTCGCACAGTTTCCGAGTTAATACCAATAAAAAAGAGCCATTTCATCGTTACTCATTGTAAAATGTTTTTTTGGTGACACTAATGTTTCCACAATGTGGTGTATACCTAATTATCTTAATGGAAGAGTGTTTAAAAAAAATACAGGTTACTTACGTGAGACCATTATCTCTGTAGTCTTCCCGAGTCGGATACTAAAAGCCACGTTTAGTCTCTATGTCAGTGGATTAGGTATTAATCTCAAACTTTTCCAAACTATAATAAAAACGTGGGGCATAAACATTTGTGATTAAACCACTATAGTTTTTTAAGTACAAGCAAAGTCTAGCCGTGTGGTGACGGCAGTAAGAATACATTTGTCACCATCCCAACTCCTCCTGCGGGTGTCGTAAGAGTCGACTAAGGGATTGAAGTGTCACTGACCATTATTTGATATAAGATTGATGATGAGCAGCAGCGTCATCATAGTGAACACATTACTTCGATCGCTTATCCGCTTGCCCAGCGTGGCGCTTATGGGCATTTACCTCCTAATGCGTTTATACGCTTAATAGGAGAGGCCTACGTCCAGCAGTGGAATATCATAGGCTGATGATGTGATGTGAAGCAAAGTCAAGAAAGCAATAGTCCAATAATAAGTTTTGTTATATGCAAAGCATAATAAGCCCAATGACACTGACTGACTATAATAATATATCTTTATCATTATCACGTTAACTGCGTCCGAATACACTCCAAAGCCAAAACTGTTTGCTTTAGATACGTATATTTTATTATACCCACGTGTGGCATAAAAAGGCTAATACAAGTTTGTAGAGCCAATGGACATACAGCGTTTTGATTTAGTTACTTTGTACTGATAGCAAAATCAATAAGCGTTAGGCTTGTTGAATAAACATGGCGTGTAATAATGATAGCAAGTGGCTATTATGCTATTGATTTTATTTATATTGGTACGGATTAGTGTTCAACCTTCAACCATGATAAACCCTTTGGGCTATTTTTATTATATGCTTTAAGTACTTAAAGTAAGTTATTCAGTGCCTTAAGATTAATCAGTTATTTGTGGTCCATTAAATAACTTGAACTTTGCAAAAGATACAATAATTATAACTATTATAAGTACGATTGAAATAGAACTAGCGGTGATTTTCTTTTTTTTTACGTTTTGAATACTTTTTATCATAACAACAATTTTTTTAATGATTTTTTTAGGGAGAGGTTATTTCGTCAAGTCTATTCTTATTTTTTGATTGCCAGGCAAAAGGTGTGGTAATATTAAAACACATTGTGGTAGCATTGTAATCAAAAAAAAAATGATGACGGGTTACGTGGAAAAACTTATTTCGAAAAAAGGTTAATTATCTCTGGAACAAAGCCGAGTCTAGAAAATTTTATATAACATGAAATACTCTAAATATGCTCAGGAATTCAGCATTAAAATCTTTCGGAATGCTCACGAGCACCGTGTATTAATAGTAATATGTTATTGAATGGAAAATTACAGTTCTACTAATCTCTCATAAACGATTTGCATCATCACAATTGGACTTTATTATATTGATGTATGTCAAATTTAGATAGCATTGCTGTACATATTAGAGTTTCAAAATGTTATCAGAATCCGTACGGTAAGTGAGGCACTGATCTCACCGCAAGCTACTAAGCTATAAACACTAACAAAAGATACGCACTCCCGTGTAAAAAAAAGAGACACGAAGATACTCGCCCAGCGGTGATAGCTGATAGATGGGCAAGTATCGCCGTGTCTCTTTTATTAACACGGGAGTGCGTATCCTTTGTTCGTGTTTATAGCCGATAGTTCATAGCTTAGTAGCTCCCGGTGAGACCAGCGGCCCTACCGCGAAAAACGAAATTCGTAAATTTCGAGGATTTGTCTCTCTCACTCTAATGATGCTATCGTTTGAGTGACAGAGAAATATCCTCGAAATTTACCATTTTCGATTTTCGCGGTAGAAGGGCCAGTGCCTGAAGGTGTCTGCCAACAAGGAACAGCCCGTGGGCTGTTAGAATGCCTTAACTTTTTACCTGTCCCGCTCGCTCTTTTTGCATACTTATTTGGGGCGAGCGAGACAAATATAGAACCGAAGGTTTTTCTAAAGGTGCGTTTAAACCAAAAGAGCATTCGCTGTTCTAGCGCCCGTTCTACGAAATCAACCAATCACGTTTTGCGTACCGATCGAATTTCGTAGAGTGGGAGGTTAGAACAGCGAATGCTCTTTTAGTTTAACCGCACCTTAACAGCTCACGGACCGTATGTCCAATTGTCCATATACAGTGTGTAAATCTAATACGGGCGATCAATTAAACCAGGCATGGGCTTCATTAGTGTAATCATGGATTACAAGATTTTTAAACGGTTTTTATTAACTTCACCGCGTATCAACTGTCGTCGATGCTTCAAATCTTGTGATCGATTTTTCGACCACTTCTACTGCACCGAAATCAATAAAATTTGGAACTCTTATCAAGTCTCCATGACAATGCAATATTATAATATTTGTATCCTTGTATCCTCAAAACCTGATGCTGCAGACGTACTGCTTACCTTAACCGTGAGTGATAGACACGTGAAAATGAAAGTATAGCATGTTTGGCATAATCAAATACTAGCAGAGGCGATCTTGACTTCCAACTCCTCATTCCTGATGCTGCAGTACTGCCCACAATGACCGCAAGGTTAATCTTTTAATGATATCTTGATTTTAAAGAAGTTCTTTAAATATTAAATAGAAACATGCGAATTTAATACTAACGTCCAACTCCTCAAATCTGATACCTACTCCAGTGTTACTGCCTGCCACAACCGCTAGGTTTAGCAATGTGTAAATTTTGAAGTACTGCTTTAGATATTTGGTAGAAACGTACGGATTTCATTATCAACATCATCATCATATCAGCCGAAAGACGTTCACTGGTGATATAGGCCACCCCGAAAGATTGCCTTGATGCATCCAGAGTCCTTCACCAGGTCATGAGCATGAGTCCACCTTGTGAGGGGCCTACCCACGCTGCGCCTTCCGTGACCGCCACTCGAGAACCTTACCGTCCCAACGGCCATCGGTTCCACGCGCAACGAACCCCGCCCGCTGCCATTTCAGTTTAGCGATTCGAAGAGCTATGTCGGTTACTTTGGTTCTGCTGCGGATGGTCTCATTTCTAATCCAATATCGCAGAGAGACTCCTAGCATAGCCCTCTCTATTGCCCTTTGGGTCACATTGAGCCCTCTTATGAGGCCCATTGTAAGCGACCACGGTTTAGTACCGTATGTCATCACTGGCAACATACACTGATCAAAGACTTTCGTCTTCAAACCCTGCGGAATATTGGACGAAAAGATACAGACGGATATTTAAAATTTAAATATTTAAATATCTTGGGACATCTTACACAAATCGACCTAGACCCACGATAAGCTCAATTAAGGCTTGTGATGTGTGTACCAGGCGACGATATATATAATAGATACTTAAATACATACACAGCCATGACCAAGGAACAAACATTTGTGATAAATAAAGACACAAAGAATGCCCTCGCCGGGATTCGAACCCGGAACCTCCAGCTTCGTAGGCAGGGTCACTACCAACTAGGCTACGGAGGCTGACTATACTGACTAGGATATAATACTGACTTCCAAATCCTCAAACCTGATGCTGCTGAGACACGTGCCACTGCCTGCCATAACCGCCAGGTTTATCGAAATGTTGAATTTAAAGTAATGCTTTAGCTAATGGGTAAAAACATATAAACTGAATACTCACTTCCAAATCCTCTAATCTGATATGGCAATATTACCATAAACGCTATTAGTGTGCCATAACCGCTGACAGCGTGGGTAGTCCGCGTAGGATGTGGCGCTTGACCTGCGGTCCGCTTGTTGATAGTGTGAGTTCACCCCTCGGGCCAACGGGTTCGCGTAGGGCCAGCCGTTGGGCCTGCAGCCCTCGGGCCGATAGAATGACAGCGTGAGTAGACCGCGCAGGGCGAGCCGTCGGGCCTGCGGCCCTCCAGCTGATAGAGTGACAGCGTGAGTGGATCGCGTAGCGTAGGATGAGCCGTCGGGCCTTCGGCCCTCCAGCTGATAGAGTGACAGCGTGGGTGGATCGCGTAGCATAGGGTGAGCCGTCGGGCCTTCGGCCCTCCAGCTGATAGAGTGACAGCGTGAGTGGATCGCGTAGGGCGAGCCGTCCGGCCTGCGGCCCTCCAGCTGATAGAGTGACAGCGTGAGTGGATCGCGTAGCGTAGGGCGAGCCGTCGGGCCTTCGGCCCTCCGGCTGATAGAGTGACAGCGTGGGTGGATCGCGTTGGGCGAGCCGTCGGGCCTGCGGCCCTCCAGCTGATATAGTGCCAGCGTGAGTGGTTCGCGTAGGGCGGCCCTCCAGCTAATAGAATGACAGCGTGAGTGGATCGCGTAGGGCCTTCGGCCCACTGGCTGATAGACTGACAGCGTGAGTGGTTCGTGTACTTAGGGCCAGCCATCGGGTTTTCGGCCCTCCAGCTGATAGAGTGACAGCGTGAGTGGATCGCGTAGGGAGAGCCGTGTGGCCTGCGGCCCTCCGGCTGATAGAGTGACAGAGTGAGTGGATCGCGTAGGGCGAGCCGTCGGGCCTGCGGCCCTCCGGCTGTTAGAATGACAGCGTGAGTGGTCCGCGTAGGGCGGGCTGTCGGGCCTGCGGCCCTTCAGCTGATAGAGTGACAGCGTGAGTGGATCGCGTAGGACGAGCCGTCGGGCCTTCGGCCCTCCGGCTGATAGAGTGACAGCGTGAGTGGATCGCGTAGGGTGAGCCGTCGGGCCTACGGCTCTCCAGCTGATAGAGTGACAGCGTGAGTGGTTCGCGTAGGGCGGGCCGTTGGGCCTGTGGCCCTCCGGCTGATAGAGTGGCAGCGTGAGTGGATCCTGTAGGGCGAGACGTCGGGCCTTCGGCCCTCCGGCTGATAGAGTGACAGCGTGGGTGGATCGCGTTGGGCGAGCCGTCGGGCCTTCGGTCCTCCGGCTGATAGAATGACTGCGTGAGTGGATCGCGAAGGGCGAGCCGTCGGGCCTGCGGCCCTCCAGCTGATATAGTGCCAGCGTGAGTGGTTCGCGTAGGGCGGCCCTCCAGCTAATAGAATGACAGCGTGAGTGGAACGCTTAGGGCCTTCGGCCCACTGGCTGATAGACTGACAGCGTGAGTGGTTCGTGTACTTAGGGCCAGCCATCGGGTTTTCGGCCCTCCAGCTGATAGAGTGACAGCGTGAGTGGATCGCGTAGGGAGAGCCGTGAGGCCTGCGGCCCTCCGGCTGATAGAGTGACAACGTGAGTGGATCGCGTAGGGCGAGCCGTCGGGCCTGCGGCCCTCCGGCTGATAGAGTGACAGCGTGAGTGGTTCGCGTAGGGCGAGCCGTCGGGCCTGCGGCCCTCCGGCTGTTAGAATGACAGCGTGAGTGGTCCGCGTAGGGCGGGCTGTCGGGCCTGCGGCCCTTCAGCTGATAGAGTGACAGCGTGAGTGGATCGCGTAGGACGAGCCGTCGGGCCTTCGGCCCTCCGGCTGATAGAGTGACAGCGTGAGTGGATTGCGTAGGGTGAGCCGTCGGGCCTACGGCTCTCCAGCTGATAGAGTGACAGCGTGAGTGGTTCGCGTAGGGCGGGCCGTTGGGCCTGCGGCCCTCCGGCTGATAGAGTGACAGCGTGAGTGGATCGCGTAGGGCGAGCCGTCGGGCCTGCGGCCCTCCGGCTGATAGAGTGACAGCGTGAGTGGTTCGCGTAGGGTGAGCCGTCGGGCCTACGGCCCTCCAGCTGATAGAGTGACAGCGTGAGTGGATCGCGTAGGGCGAGCCGTCGGGCCTGTGGCCCACCGGCTGATAGAGTGGCAGCGTGAGTGGATCGCGTAGGGCGGGCTGTCGGACTGACTATAATAATATATCTTTATCATTATCACGTTAACTGCGTCCGAATACACTCCAAAGCCAAAACTGTTTGCTTTAGATACGTATATTTTATTATACCCACGTGTGGCATAAAAAGGCTAATACAAGTTTGTAGAGCCAATGGACATACAGCGTTTTGATTTAGTTACTTTGTACTGATAGCAAAATCAATAAGCGTTAGGCTTGTTGAATAAACATGGCGTGTAATAATGATAGCAAGTGGCTATTATGCTATTGATTTTATTTATATTGGTACGGATTAGTGTTCAACCTTCAACCATGATAAACCCTTTGGGCTATTTTTATTATATGCTTTAAGTACTTAAAGTAAGTTATTCAGTGCCTTAAGATTAATCAGTTATTTGTGGTCCATTAAATAACTTGAACTTTGCAAAAGATACAATAATTATAACTATTATAAGTACGATTGAAATAGAACTAGCGGTGATTTTCTTTTTTTTTACGTTTTGAATACTTTTTATCATAACAACAATTTTTTTAATGATTTTTTTAGGGAGAGGTTATTTCGTCAAGTCTATTCTTATTTTTTGATTGCCAGGCAAAAGGTGTGGTAATATTAAAACACATTGTGGTAGCATTGTAATCAAAAAAAAAATGATGACGGGTTACGTGGAAAAACTTATTTCGAAAAAAGGTTAATTATCTCTGGAACAAAGCCGAGTCTAGAAAATTTTATATAACATGAAATACTCTAAATATGCTCAGGAATTCAGCATTAAAATCTTTCGGAATGCTCACGAGCACCGTGTATTAATAGTAATATGTTATTGAATGGAAAATTACAGTTCTACTAATCTCTCATAAACGATTTGCATCATCACAATTGGACTTTATTATATTGATGTATGTCAAATTTAGATAGCATTGCTGTACATATTAGAGTTTCAAAATGTTATCAGAATCCGTACGGTAAGTGAGGCACTGATCTCACCGCAAGCTACTAAGCTATAAACACTAACAAAAGATACGCACTCCCGTGTAAAAAAAAGAGACACGAAGATACTCGCCCAGCGGTGATAGCTGATAGATGGGCAAGTATCGCCGTGTCTCTTTTATTAACACGGGAGTGCGTATCCTTTGTTCGTGTTTATAGCCGATAGTTCATAGCTTAGTAGCTCCCGGTGAGACCAGCGGCCCTACCGCGAAAAACGAAATTCGTAAATTTCGAGGATTTGTCTCTCTCACTCTAATGATGCTATCGTTTGAGTGACAGAGAAATATCCTCGAAATTTACCATTTTCGATTTTCGCGGTAGAAGGGCCAGTGCCTGAAGGTGTCTGCCAACAAGGAACAGCCCGTGGGCTGTTAGAATGCCTTAACTTTTTACCTGTCCCGCTCGCTCTTTTTGCATACTTATTTGGGGCGAGCGAGACAAATATAGAACCGAAGGTTTTTCTAAAGGTGCGTTTAAACCAAAAGAGCATTCGCTGTTCTAGCGCCCGTTCTACGAAATCAACCAATCACGTTTTGCGTACCGATCGAATTTCGTAGAGTGGGAGGTTAGAACAGCGAATGCTCTTTTAGTTTAACCGCACCTTAACAGCTCACGGACCGTATGTCCAATTGTCCATATACAGTGTGTAAATCTAATACGGGCGATCAATTAAACCAGGCATGGGCTTCATTAGTGTAATCATGGATTACAAGATTTTTAAACGGTTTTTATTAACTTCACCGCGTATCAACTGTCGTCGATGCTTCAAATCTTGTGATCGATTTTTCGACCACTTCTACTGCACCGAAATCAATAAAATTTGGAACTCTTATCAAGTCTCCATGACAATGCAATATTATAATATTTGTATCCTTGTATCCTCAAAACCTGATGCTGCAGACGTACTGCTTACCTTAACCGTGAGTGATAGACACGTGAAAATGAAAGTATAGCATGTTTGGCATAATCAAATACTAGCAGAGGCGATCTTGACTTCCAACTCCTCATTCCTGATGCTGCAGTACTGCCCACAATGACCGCAAGGTTAATCTTTTAATGATATCTTGATTTTAAAGAAGTTCTTTAAATATTAAATAGAAACATGCGAATTTAATACTAACGTCCAACTCCTCAAATCTGATACCTACTCCAGTGTTACTGCCTGCCACAACCGCTAGGTTTAGCAATGTGTAAATTTTGAAGTACTGCTTTAGATATTTGGTAGAAACGTACGGATTTCATTATCAACATCATCATCATATCAGCCGAAAGACGTTCACTGGTGATATAGGCCACCCCGAAAGATTGCCTTGATGCATCCAGAGTCCTTCACCAGGTCATGAGCATGAGTCCACCTTGTGAGGGGCCTACCCACGCTGCGCCTTCCGTGACCGCCACTCGAGAACCTTACCGTCCCAACGGCCATCGGTTCCACGCGCAACGAACCCCGCCCGCTGCCATTTCAGTTTAGCGATTCGAAGAGCTATGTCGGTTACTTTGGTTCTGCTGCGGATGGTCTCATTTCTAATCCAATATCGCAGAGAGACTCCTAGCATAGCCCTCTCTATTGCCCTTTGGGTCACATTGAGCCCTCTTATGAGGCCCATTGTAAGCGACCACGGTTTAGTACCGTATGTCATCACTGGCAACATACACTGATCAAAGACTTTCGTCTTCAAACCCTGCGGAATATTGGACGAAAAGATACAGACGGATATTTAAAATTTAAATATTTAAATATCTTGGGACATCTTACACAAATCGACCTAGACCCACGATAAGCTCAATTAAGGCTTGTGATGTGTGTACCAGGCGACGATATATATAATAGATACTTAAATACATACACAGCCATGACCAAGGAACAAACATTTGTGATAAATAAAGACACAAAGAATGCCCTCGCCGGGATTCGAACCCGGAACCTCCAGCTTCGTAGGCAGGGTCACTACCAACTAGGCTACGGAGGCTGACTATACTGACTAGGATATAATACTGACTTCCAAATCCTCAAACCTGATGCTGCTGAGACACGTGCCACTGCCTGCCATAACCGCCAGGTTTATCGAAATGTTGAATTTAAAGTAATGCTTTAGCTAATGGGTAAAAACATATAAACTGAATACTCACTTCCAAATCCTCTAATCTGATATGGCAATATTACCATAAACGCTATTAGTGTGCCATAACCGCTGACAGCGTGGGTAGTCCGCGTAGGATGTGGCGCTTGACCTGCGGTCCGCTTGTTGATAGTGTGAGTTCACCCCTCGGGCCAACGGGTTCGCGTAGGGCCAGCCGTTGGGCCTGCAGCCCTCGGGCCGATAGAATGACAGCGTGAGTAGACCGCGCAGGGCGAGCCGTCGGGCCTGCGGCCCTCCAGCTGATAGAGTGACAGCGTGAGTGGATCGCGTAGCGTAGGATGAGCCGTCGGGCCTTCGGCCCTCCAGCTGATAGAGTGACAGCGTGGGTGGATCGCGTAGCATAGGGTGAGCCGTCGGGCCTTCGGCCCTCCAGCTGATAGAGTGACAGCGTGAGTGGATCGCGTAGGGCGAGCCGTCCGGCCTGCGGCCCTCCAGCTGATAGAGTGACAGCGTGAGTGGATCGCGTAGCGTAGGGCGAGCCGTCGGGCCTTCGGCCCTCCGGCTGATAGAGTGACAGCGTGGGTGGATCGCGTTGGGCGAGCCGTCGGGCCTGCGGCCCTCCAGCTGATATAGTGCCAGCGTGAGTGGTTCGCGTAGGGCGGCCCTCCAGCTAATAGAATGACAGCGTGAGTGGATCGCGTAGGGCCTTCGGCCCACTGGCTGATAGACTGACAGCGTGAGTGGTTCGTGTACTTAGGGCCAGCCATCGGGTTTTCGGCCCTCCAGCTGATAGAGTGACAGCGTGAGTGGATCGCGTAGGGAGAGCCGTGTGGCCTGCGGCCCTCCGGCTGATAGAGTGACAGAGTGAGTGGATCGCGTAGGGCGAGCCGTCGGGCCTGCGGCCCTCCGGCTGTTAGAATGACAGCGTGAGTGGTCCGCGTAGGGCGGGCTGTCGGGCCTGCGGCCCTTCAGCTGATAGAGTGACAGCGTGAGTGGATCGCGTAGGACGAGCCGTCGGGCCTTCGGCCCTCCGGCTGATAGAGTGACAGCGTGAGTGGATCGCGTAGGGTGAGCCGTCGGGCCTACGGCTCTCCAGCTGATAGAGTGACAGCGTGAGTGGTTCGCGTAGGGCGGGCCGTTGGGCCTGTGGCCCTCCGGCTGATAGAGTGGCAGCGTGAGTGGATCCTGTAGGGCGAGACGTCGGGCCTTCGGCCCTCCGGCTGATAGAGTGACAGCGTGGGTGGATCGCGTTGGGCGAGCCGTCGGGCCTTCGGTCCTCCGGCTGATAGAATGACTGCGTGAGTGGATCGCGAAGGGCGAGCCGTCGGGCCTGCGGCCCTCCAGCTGATATAGTGCCAGCGTGAGTGGTTCGCGTAGGGCGGCCCTCCAGCTAATAGAATGACAGCGTGAGTGGAACGCTTAGGGCCTTCGGCCCACTGGCTGATAGACTGACAGCGTGAGTGGTTCGTGTACTTAGGGCCAGCCATCGGGTTTTCGGCCCTCCAGCTGATAGAGTGACAGCGTGAGTGGATCGCGTAGGGAGAGCCGTGAGGCCTGCGGCCCTCCGGCTGATAGAGTGACAACGTGAGTGGATCGCGTAGGGCGAGCCGTCGGGCCTGCGGCCCTCCGGCTGATAGAGTGACAGCGTGAGTGGTTCGCGTAGGGCGAGCCGTCGGGCCTGCGGCCCTCCGGCTGTTAGAATGACAGCGTGAGTGGTCCGCGTAGGGCGGGCTGTCGGGCCTGCGGCCCTTCAGCTGATAGAGTGACAGCGTGAGTGGATCGCGTAGGACGAGCCGTCGGGCCTTCGGCCCTCCGGCTGATAGAGTGACAGCGTGAGTGGATTGCGTAGGGTGAGCCGTCGGGCCTACGGCTCTCCAGCTGATAGAGTGACAGCGTGAGTGGTTCGCGTAGGGCGGGCCGTTGGGCCTGCGGCCCTCCGGCTGATAGAGTGACAGCGTGAGTGGATCGCGTAGGGCGAGCCGTCGGGCCTGCGGCCCTCCGGCTGATAGAGTGACAGCGTGAGTGGTTCGCGTAGGGTGAGCCGTCGGGCCTACGGCCCTCCAGCTGATAGAGTGACAGCGTGAGTGGATCGCGTAGGGCGAGCCGTCGGGCCTGTGGCCCACCGGCTGATAGAGTGGCAGCGTGAGTGGATCGCGTAGGGCGGGCTGTCGGGCCTGCGGCCCTCCAGCTGATATAGTGCCAGCGTGAGTGGTTCGCGTAGGGCGGCCCTCCAGCTAATAGAATGACAGCGTGAGTGGATCGCGTAGGGAGAGCCGTGTGGCCTGCGGCCCTCCGGCTGATAGAGTGACAGCGTGAGTGGTTCGCGTAGGGCAAGTCTGACAGCCGTCGGGCCTACGGCCCTCCGGCTGTCAGACTTGCATAGGACGTGCCGTTGGACCTGCAGTCATCCGGTTGATATGACTGAGAGTATGAGTATACTCCTGTCAGCCCTGTCGTTATTAAAGCGCGAGAGATAAACGCTAGCATGCATCATTGTATTGCATATTACAAACAACATCTTTGATGTAGAATATTTAATATCGGAAATTAACTTAACAATTGCACTAAAAACTTGAAAATAAAATAAGTAAAAAAGTTTTAAGTTAAACGGTTTTTATTGCACCAAAAACTAGAAAATAAAAATTAGTTGTTACTAACCGTAGATGCTACTTTCTGTAGATTAGTCACGTGAAACTATTATCACTGTAGTCTTCCCAAGTCGGATGCTGAAAGCCACGTTTAGCATCTATGTCAGTGGATTAAGCGTTACCTAATCGGAAACTTTTACCAAACTAAAATAAAAACGTGGGGCGTTATTATAAAGAAACATACAAGTTCAAAATATGTAATTGTAGCTTTAATTTTGCAATTAATCAATCAATCTGTTCCAACACTTCTACAGAGGTAAATAATTTTTATCAAAGCCAGAACAAAACTATTTACACTATTGCTGTCTTGATTTCTATGTGTGTTCTTAAATAACTATAGTGACTTAATCATAATTGCGTACGCCCCACGTTTTTATTTTAGTTTGGTAAAAGTTTCCGATTAGGTAACGCTTAATCCACTGACATAGATGCTAAACGTGGCTTTCAGCATCCGACTTGGGAAGACTACAGTGATAATAGTTTCACGTGACTAATCTACAGAAAGTAGCATCTACGGTTAGTAACAACTAATTTTTATTTTCTAGTTTTTGGTGCAATAAAAACCGTTTAACTTAAAACTTTTTTACTTATTTTATTTTAAAGTTACTCTTAATTTAGATCCCACAGATTTTTTTGAAGATTATCGGAGCAGCAATGTAGGTACGAACATTTGTTATTGTTGATATGGCAGTTATGTCATCTGCTTTTTAAATTAGCTGTCAACGAGTGCTTAACTCGCGTATGTTGCTCTACATTGCGCGCCGAATTATTTTATATGGAAAATTTTGTTGCTCTCTAATTTTAAGTAAAAGTTATTTGAATGTACTTATTATGTCGTAAACTAACGCCCGTTAAGAGCTTCGCCCGTATTAGACTTACATCCTGTATAACACGTGCCTTTACAGAGTTCGCTTGACAAAACTGCCATGAATTATATATCGAACCTACCAGAAGGCCTAGCCAAGATGCCCTTCTGCAATAGTATACGATAAATTATGAGTCACGTGACCATTATAATATGTATGTGGATATGGTCACGTGACTTTTCGTACGAATCTGTCATTCTCATACATTTATTACTTATCGCTTATCGTATACGATTGTAGAATGGCTTCTTGGCTAGGCCAGTATGCTTAGCACATGATTGGTACGTCAGTATGTCTGTATGCAAGATTTTGCATCTTTCACTAACTATATGAATAAAAAAGGGATGGATAGTTTATCCCGCGGCGACAAATTGTCGCACTAATCATGTGCTAAGCCTAGTGCTGTAACATCTGCTAAAGTAAATATCTCCATTGTATGTATACGTCAGGCACTTAATAAAATGCGAGCTCTGAATCATCCGAAGTAATGAAAGTCAGCTATATAATTGTTATTTTGACACTTCGTTCGGAACGTCTGCAGGTCGCGCGGTCGTCTGGGTCGGGGGTGCGTGAACTATTTTTTGTACTTACAATGCATTTTATAAAATACCTTATTTATAAACGTCTAATCCAACCACTTTCAGTTAACCTCGTGAGGCCCAATGTACCTTACAAAGGACAAAGTAACACTTGTAACTAAATCCCAGTCCCAGACAAAGAATTATGTGTATTTAGTTACTAAGCGCGTGCTTGAGAATGGGGACCTAGGCTCTCCGAAACATGTCGCGCGTAGTGACTATTAAATACCTACACGTGAGTTTAACCGTTTAATTATATTTATAGGTAAAGTTTAAATTTAAATCCCTGACAGTTTACATCATCATTTCAGCCAAAAGAAGTCCACTGCTGGACATAGGCCTCCCCCAATGATCGCCAATATGACCGGTTCTGTGCTGCTTGCTTCCAGCGGGTTCCCGCGACCTTGACCAGGTCGTTGGCCCATCTTGTGGGAGGTCTGCCCACACTGCGTTTTCCGGTACGTGGTCGCCAGTCCAGCAGTTTCTGCCCCATCGGCCTTCTGATCTTCTGGCGATGTGCCCAGCCCACTGCCACTTAATACAGACAGTTTACATAGTCACGCATGAACTGAAAAATATATTATTGAATTTACAACAGTAATAAAATAATGTAAATATTCTAAAATAATTCGTAATGAAAAGTCACATTGTCTGGGAACCTAATTAACCTAATTTATAAAAATAGAAATCTTATAGTTATCAAAGAGAATTAAAAGTACCATAAATATTCTGAAAAGAAAACATTATCAAAATTTTCCTACCAATTCTTATATCAGATATTCCAGCGAACTCGTATTTAATAAGTTTTAAAATAATGTTACCATTCCACGAATCAAGATTGTTCAGCTAAAGAAAATGTGTTCGAGAAAATGTCGAGGTGAAGCTCCGTGGTAGCCCACCCGCGGGTATGAGCATCGGAGGGGTGGCCACCCCTACTAATTTTACGTGATTGAATGTGAAATTTTGTTTAAAGGAGGTTTTAAAAGGTATATTGGCTTGTTTGTAAACTTTTATAGTCCCCGTGTTTAAGTTGATCCTAAAAATAGTTATTGTGAGTGTGAAGCTTTGTGATAGAATTAAAATTTCCGTGTTTGTAGGTATCCTCAGAAAGGACAGAGTTTTGAAGGAAGGATTTATAATAATTTTAGATAAAGCAGTTTCTTGAGCAACGTTCAAGAGTCAATATTAAGATTATGAAGTGTGACAACGATGATCAATTATTCCAATTACTGTTAGCAATATTTTTCAATCACGTACTTAAGGTCAAAACTCTCAAAAGTAGTTCGATATTCAAATTTCGATCCGTCAATGGCATCCTCTTCTACAGCACTCTCGATTACTTAAATTACATGAGTGTTCTGTTTTAAAATATATTTCATTCCCACGGGAGAATCCATCAAATAGTTTTGAAGGTATGAAATTAAAAATAGCTGAGCAAAGCTTACAAATAATCCCTTTAATAGGCAGGGGTGGCTGAAAATAAAATTTCTATCTAACTACAGAATACTGTAGAAGTGCAGATACTTCAATCGCTTAAACCGAGAACACAATCACTTCGAACGCAATTGCCGATAAGCAATGATATAATTTTACAGACATCATTTACCGTTTTCAATTCCTCGTCCATCGGTATCCGAGATTGTGGCCACACTCGAGCTTAATTAAAAATAATGCCTCCGCTGTTTCCTCACAATAACCAAGCCTGAGATAGCTTGTTATATAAATTTCTCCGACTCCTAGGGGACGGGAGTAAGGCGAAGAGAAGCGGTAGTGTGAGTATATTATACCCATTTTCTGGGTCGTCCTTCCTACAAATACGTTTTACGCGGAAGCCAGTCAGGGGGTCTCTGTACAACAGAAATGAAACGTATTTCCGTGGGGCAAGACCCATTCTAGCTTGGAGAAGACACGGTCCCGGTTAAAGGTACTTATTTGATTAGGGTGTCAGGCGTATCACCGCGAGAGTGTGAGCGTAGAGACCGAGGTTTTGGATCAAATTTGCGTATTTCGATTTTTTTCTGTTATAACGCACCCTCTTTACAAAGAATCGGAGTTTTGTTTTCCACACGTATTGTTTACCTTTTTACGTGTATGTAACTTATACTGTGAATACTGAAATGTAAATCCGTATTAGAATTCATATCGAGTCCGCTAGAAGCTCTTCATCCCTTTCATGGGAAGGACCTCTATAAATCATGTAAAAAGACGTTAATATTTGAACTATTCACAAAAATACACTGCTAGCAAAAATAACGTCTCGCTCGTTGAAATAACTGGATTGCTACGACAAGAGGTGAATTCTAATTTTGAAATTGATAGTGATATGATACTACTCCAAATTACATCGCTCTCACACTAAAGCATGAACTACGAGCTAGATGCACTGAAGGAATATCAGTTGAATCATACTTTTGAAACCTGAATATTCCTCCTATGACAATTTAGTGCATTGTCGCGAGCAAACATTCGCGCCAACTGGCCGTATGCAAACTAACTGAGCGTCTGGTCAATATGAAATGTAAAAAATATAAAAAACTCGGTCGAAATGAACGGACGATCGATCCCGGGCTTTTCCACCGGGAAATGAATTAGCTGAGAGCCGAAGCGACGAATTTACATTTTTATTGACAAGCAATCTATTTTCCAAGCATGGCAATTGAAGTTAAGAATCTTTTATGTTGCGGGAATATGCGAAGGGTTAATAGAGCGATGCGAATGTGGGGTAACGGGAATAATGCTGAATAATACCGAGTACCTTCACGGTGCTGCTAAAAGCTTGTCGTTTTGTTACGGTGAAAATATATAAACATACATTTATTTACGGCATTTAAAGCTGCTAGACGATAAACATTATTATTAAAGCTGGTGTCACATTGATGCACGGCGTACGAGTGGGTAGATATAGCTTTGTCTCGCTCACACGCCGTCGCCGCATGCGCATGCGGCGATAGTGTAACACCAACCTAAGTCTTATTCTAGTATTCTAATATGACCTACAGGAATCCGTACAACAGGCTTGGCACATGATTAGTGCGTCAGTTGTCACCGTGAAATAGACTTCCCGTCTTTTACTAGTTAGTAAGGGAAGAATGGAACAGCCCGTAAAACAGAGGATCTGACTTTGGAAGTTGGAAGTACTTGAGTGGCCTGTAGGCTTAGCACATGATTGGTGCGACAGTATGTCGCCGCGAGATAGATCTCCCGTCAATTACTAGCTATATTAACAAAAGAGGGATGGATAGTCTATCTCGCGGCGAGATACTGTCGCGCCAATCATGTGCTAAGCATACTGGCTTGCAAGTTACATTGTACATTTCTTGCCCTACTTCGCCATACATCTTGGCAATAAAAAGTGTGTACCTATTCCCTGAGTTGTGCGTAAAGTGAGGTTGTGACTTCAAAGATAATATTGGTCCCTAGAGTGGGAGAGATACCTACGTGACATGGTACCTAGAAACAAACTTATTATTAAGACATCGCCTCCCTCAAATTATGGTACATTCCACGAATCGGATGTCTTTGTATACAGTAATGAAGTTCATTGCCATTAATAAGGTGTACGCACTTACTAATTAAACTATCTTTCATTTACTTTACTTTCACGTTATGTGAAATTGTAGAATGGATTGTTGTTTAAACTATTTATATTTTTAAAACATTTCATTCCTTTTCAAATGAAAGTTGCCTACTGAATCTACATGTCTTATAGAGTAGTGCACAGCACGTAGGCTTAGTAACTTAGGTACAGAAAAACTTACAAAGAAAAGAAAAGTACACTTAATCAAAGTACACTTATTCAAAATAGCATCGTTGTTTATAAAATGTAAATAAAAGTTTTCATAGGTACTTAAAACAACTTATACATTTTTTTCCCCTATGATAAAAGCGTAATCTACAACATGCCGTATATGACTAAATCATACAGCGACCATTAAAGATATCCGCACGTGTAGTGTAACTAGAAGTGTACTTTCCTTGCCAAGCAACGGAAAATTACACGAAAAACACAGCATAAAATAACATATAAATGTCGCCAACACCCTGATACGCGGCTCATCTACAAATTGAGCCGAAAACGTACAGTAATTATTTAAACCGTCATATAAATTACTGTTCAAACTTTTCACGCCCGGGGTTCGCTCCCTGTGTGCGTGAACCCTAATAGCTACAGCGCCGTTATTTCAAAACAAAAACTCAATAGCAATCTAATACCAATACAATACAAATCTAAGCGCATCCCGCTCAATTGTACCCTCTAGTATTACAAAGTAAGCTAAAACAGGCTATGCAAACAATTTCAATATAATTTTGATACACCGAACGGTAATTCTGAAATGGGGTTGGACCGTTTGCATGTGTGAGTGGGTATCTCGACGCAGACTGAAAATGGTTCCATCATTTCATTCCTCCATCCTTTTTCAGCATTGTATAACTTCCATGTTACGTAGTACATGCTATGGGCAGATTAAAAGTTGCACTCTTTTTGCTTTCAACGGAAAAGCAATCTATAGGAGTTCATTGCAAAAAATATTTACGGGCTGTTGGACATTTATAAAGTTATTGATAACTGAACTGAAGTTAGACCGTTTTGGTAATACTGTATTAATTTATTTATTCGGCAATTCAATGAGTTTATTGATAGAAAAACCTTCGAAATGTTGTAATTGTATTGAGAAATTTGCTGTACATCGGAATATACTGTAGAATCTGAATTGTATTACCAATTTAGTAAATTAACTTCATAAAGTCCCTCAATATACTAACTATTCAAATAACAAACAATTGCTGCTTAACTTTCATCTCGTATTAATTTCGAACCCTTAATTAAACCTGTAAAAGGTAATCAAAATCACCGAAGTGGCTTTAAAATTATTCACTTATATCGTTACCAACATAGTAAACGCAATGTATTCCCCATGAAATTACATATGCATATTCAACAAGGTATCGTGTAGCTTCTGGATTTATTTCATATACTGTCCTGGGGTAAGTATCAGCTTGAAACATATTTAGCTTTGTTCCTTTCACTACGGTTAATCTGTCCCGTTTCCTCCCGTGTCAAGTGCAGATAGACTTTTTGGGTCGGGCGCGGGCGGTGGAAGGGTGAGGAGTGGGGCGGGTTCCACCCTTCCTGATGATGAAATATTGTACACGTGGTCTGATTTTGAATGACAACGTTTCCTCGGCCGTACGGGAGCTACTTTCAGCGCCACGGTTTATTGCGAATTGAGGATTTGCGAGACGTAATGATCATCTCATTTTTTTACTACATTTTACAATATTCTTTTAGTGCTTTTTTCTTTTATATATTAGCGTAACGATTATTAACCTATGTACGTTTTGGGGGGTTATATTATTACTTTATTTACAGCAATAAGGAATATTGATAATTTTTGGTTGTTCACTTAAAGAAAGTGGCTTGGGGTGGGATGGACCCCAAGGGCCGTGTGACCCGTGGCCTTGGCCGGGTTGTTTATTAATTCGTGCCCGATGCCCGCCCTGCAACTCCCCGCCCGCCCTAACCTTAATAGGCGGGTTACAGCACAGCTTTTAAATTCCACCCTGATTTGAAACTTAATCAAGATTTAAATTTATTGTTGCTGGGTATATTACAAGCGAATGTAGGTGAGAAAAAAACAGTGTATATTTTCACGGCAAAACCCTGAACACTTTAATCTCGTATGAGTGTATCGGCGAAGAAGGCCCTACTATTTATTCCCTCTTCTTATTTTCACCTTGCAAATGGTAAATAAAAATGTGGACACGGAGAGGATTTTGAGCCAAGTTACTAGTACTGTATGGTTTATATTCGGGTGGACGGAAGTGTGAGTCGTCGGATCGGTCCGCAAACCAGTCAGGTGATTAATTCGCCCCTTACCTCAAGAGGAGATTTATTGGTTCCGCCGTACGCAAAACTGCGGGTAGGTAAAAAATCTCTATCGAAAATTGAATAGAAAAGCCATTTCAGAGGCCGCTGCCGACGAGTGCTGATACGCCTCGCTTTCACGGATATCTTCCTTTTATTTACCTGAGCGGATCAATCTTAAATACCAATTTGATACCTACATTACCTACTCAACCTTTGGTTCGTTATGCTAAGGCAAAAACATAAGTTAATGCCTACAGGGGCTATAGGTAATTAAATCCGTATCCGTAGGTATCCATAAGTAGTAAATGTAAAATCGTCAGGCAAGCATAATGCGTTTAATACGCAATGACAAAAACGAACAAAATGTATCTAAATGTGTATTTTTCTGTTGGACAAATATTTGTGACTTTCTACCTGATTGTATAATATAACAAAATATAGGTACCTATCCATAATTATACAGTACCTACAGGCAACAACAATGTGGTCTACTAATTACCGACTCTATTTAATGGCAATAAAGTCAAAAAGTGATAGACAGTTTTGCTGACTGTACAAGTAGGAAGTATAAAAACATGCTCATCATACTAAATTAATTTGATTTAATTCTTTCACGTTCATTTGTGCACAAATTAGGTTTCTAAAAATCTGTTGAAAACGTTCTGTGTTTTTAATTGACTAAAATATTTAAATAATGTCCAATACAATCCAATAAACAAATCATATCAATATGAAACATAACCCCGCGAGCAGTGTTACCAACATTTTGTAATATTCCTCTGCGGTTATCGCAAAAAATCGGGACAGCCGACCCGACCTACCGACATTCCCGTAATATGTTCGGGGATGGATCCCACCCCTTGAGGGGGTTTTTATTTTCGATCTCACCCCGCGTGGACATACGCACACACTGTTTGCTAGCGTAAATAACAATAAAACACATTTTTGATTGACTCTGTTGATTGGTCTTTTCATTGGTGTTTTAAGCGGCAGATTTGTAGTTTTTGTAAGTATACCGGACTTTCCAAGTTGTTCTAGGACATCATGGATGCCTAAAGTACAGGAGTATAAAATTATCACTTGGCTGGTTGTATAATAAGTAATAAATATGTCAGGCAACAACGCCTAGGAACATAGTTCTTTAGCTCCGCAATAACAAAAGGGGGGGAAACGTATACCTACCTACTATAGTTATATTATTTTATTATATATACATAGGTTCCTTCCTGACATGTCTAAGCATGTCATATTTAGTCCTTGTCCTTTTGTATAGCCACCACAGAATCGGTGCATATCATTTTAACGAAATCTACTTTTCACTTACGATCAGGTGGAGTGGAGCCACTTTGTTGTGCCAACATAAAAAAAAATCCGGTGTAGATATACAGTCAGCTGCAGAGAAAAGTAGACCCCTGATACAAATTTAAATGCAAGGGGGTCTACTTTTCTCTGCAGCTGACTGTACATAGTTCATCAAAAAAATGTAATGTGATATTTTTTTAATTTACAAACATCTTAATAGGTACTTACAGCCTTTCAGAAAAGGCGTGTTCAAAACTGATATCATAAATTGTCAGTATCTGTAACTGAGGTAGTCTGTGATACCGCGGATCCTTTGTTCCGGGCCGTATTTCCGGTTCCGATCTTAATACCTATCTGTTAGTAGTTAAAAAAAAAATAGGAGGTAAAGAGAAATATATTTTTACGAATGGGATCCTTGGCCATAAAAACTAAACGCTATGTAGATTTTAGACTTTGTATTTTTGAAATTAGACTGAAGCATCTGTAATACGGCTGTCAGATTCAAGATGTCTTAGGACCTTCCTAGCCCCACTGTTTACACAGAGATAATTTGTGACGCGATTGGAGCTTATCTAATACATCTTTGCGAGTAGCTGGTGATTTCATCCATTTGGACCGACTCTGAAATATGTGCCACTACTCGTTTAGCAGGATCCTGATCCTGCTAGTTTGACTTTGACACCTATTTTGACGTTTACATGAGAAATGTCTACTCAATTCGTAATTATTCAAAGGCTTCCCATCAAAGATGAATCGCTTTTCATTGTAGCACTGTTCCACCACCATCAGCCTATATTAGTCCACTGGCGGACAAAGGCCTTTCCTTGCCTCCACTACACGTCTGCGGATGGGTCCGCGGACGTCGGCATATGCATCCGCAGACGAATCTTCACCACACGTCTTCCTCGCGTCTCCCTTGAGCCCTTTCATCCGGACCACAAAAACCGACAACAAACGGATCTGTGGCGGACGCGTCCGCGGACGTCAAGTACCTACCGCAGATGACCAAATCACCCTCTCTACACGTCCGCGGATGCATCCGGAGATGACGTCCGCGGACCCATCCGCAGACGTGTAGTGGAGGCATATTACCTATGCGTACCGACGCATTAGGAGGTATTTACCTCATAAATGTAGCACTGTACAGCCGCTTAAATCAGCTAAGGTACTATTTCAAGTACACATCCCAATACTATCGCGAAACATCCAATTCGATCAGATCCGGTAAAACGCAATCGTAACAGACTGACTGGCTCCGCGCTGGGTATAAACCTGTCGAGAAATGCGGAGTGCCAGCAAACGGAGCCTAATAATGCAAGCTAGCCGGATATTTGTTTACCGACGGAGGAACTGCACTGCAGGACATTGGGGCTCCACTGGCAACTTACCCCCTTATTCATAAACGTCTGCTAAAAATATAACTAAACAGTTAAACTCACTTATACGGAGAGCCTAGGTTTCAAATGACTGCGTGCGACTGCTGCTGCGTCAGTCAGTGCTTGATAATGGAGACCTAGGCTCTCCGAAACATGTCGCGCGTAGTGATTAAATACAGGGTGGAAAGGGGCGACGTTCCTTCCCGCTACCGACCGATTCTACCAACCATTACGATGAACTTTCAGTATGGGACAAATATCGAAATATTAAAAAAAAATTAACCTCTCATACAAAGCGAGTGATTAGTTAGAGTTCAATAGTATGGAAAAGTAAATTTTCCATGTACACTTTCGATGTTGGTCCCATACTGAAAGTTCATCGTAATGGTTGGTTAGACTCGATCGGTAGCGGGAAGGAACGTCGTCCCTTTCCACCCATATACGTAAGTTTACCCGTTTAATTATATAGTTATTTATTATGTCTCACGAAAGTTTAAATTTAACGTCTGCTAACTTAGCACGCCGCTAGGTATTGTTTGTCCCTTTCGATCTAATCAATATGTCCGTAAGAGTGAAAAGGACAAACAATATTTACCGGCTTGTTAAGTTAGGAGACGTTTATGAATAAATAAGGGCGTTAAGGTACAGTCAAGTGCAAAAATAAGTATCCGCGTATAATCCGCTCATAGATATGTTACGACGTTCTTATTACACAGAATTATAGTGCACTGGGATATATCTTTGAACATTTTTATGTACACCTTATTTTGTCTTTGACTGTACGCCGTCATCCAAGCATTCTTGATGACTCTAAAGCTGGATTTACACTCTGAAGCTACAAGCTGCAAGTTTTTAAACGCAATAAGTTAGACTGGGTGGTTAATGTGTGAATCAACTTTTCATGTTTGTTGTACAAGAAATCTATGTCCTGTCCTTACCGTGAGCTGCCGCCGCGTTAATAACGCAGACTTACTTTCTACTCTTCTCGCTCGTACTTGCGTACTGGCGCGGTAGCATTTTCGTATTATATTGATAAGACAGGGTGCTTAGACAAGTTGCCGATCGTTAACGCTCAATCGTCAATCGTAAACGAAAGGCAGCTAACTGTCTTTGCCGCACTAATATGAAAGAGTGAAAGGGAGGGAAAACTACGATACGCTACTAAGCGTTAGCGATTGGCAACTTGGCTTAAGCATCCAGAGGCCCGTTTCTCAAAAGCTCTTTTTAATAAGATAAGGACTTCCGCTTGTATTACAAGTTACAAGCTTTCGAGAAATAGGCCCCAGGTTCGCGTTTTATAATAGTACATTACTATAGAGGACGGGAAACGAAGGGTTACAGGCCAAGTAGATATATCTGGTATATATCTACTTGGCCTGTATAAGTAGGAATACGCGGCCTGTAACCCTGTTTCTCGCCGAGATTTGTATAGTGCTTTTCTCAAACTTGCCATGAAATAAAACGAACTGATTTCGCCGAATCATACTATGTATTTGATTTGTAAATAAACCAATAATACAGTATCGTACAACATTAAAAAAAAAATTCGCGCCTAACTTTTTTTTTAAATCTGTTTGAGATATCCTTTTACCTGGTGGTATAGACATTAGTTCTTATATATTTTTTTCTGTGGTTGAATGTCAAGACATAGTGTCACAATTTGACATTTCAAAACAAAAGACAGTTTGTTTGCAGTCCTAGGTGTGAAATAAATACATTAAATCTCTTTACATATCATCTTAGCATATGCCACCGAATACATTGTATTTCCGGGTTTAATTTAAAGTAAGTAACATCAACATTCCGTTGCAAGTTTGAGAAAAGTTACATTTTACAATTTCGCTGTTTGCCTATCTAAAGCACGCACTTATTGGCTAGAAAGAGATGCAAACAGCAAAATTGTAAATTGTAACTTAATAAAACGTGACCCAGGTATCAGGATTTACTCCATAGCGGCCGCCTTTTGCCTCAGTAAAATAATTACAATATTTTTCAATATAACTAGAGCAAACTAAGCGACATTAAGGCTTGAACCCTAGTCGAACAAGTACCGGAAGCTAACTTTGCATTGTGTCTAAAGCGGCGGTCACGCGATACTATATTTAACATTTCAGTGTTTGACCTCCGCTGACACGGCCTTGCTTATTAGCAAACATTGTGGCAGTCCAAGTTATTCAAAGGGAATGTTGGGACCTACCGCGAAAATCGAAAGCCGTAAATTTTGAGGATTTTTCTCTGTCACACTAACGAAAGCGTCATTAGAGTGAGAGAGACTAACGCTCGATTTTGGCAGATTTTGGAGTTTGCGGTAGGGCCGCTGTTTCATCATCAGCCTACGATAGTCCACTGCTGGACTAAGGCCTCTCCTTTTAATTATGCGTTATTATATTAGGCTCCCGTACCTATTACCATTATTAAGATAGAGCTAAACACGGAAAATTACTTGATTATTTATTTCATCGTGTTTTTGTATAACTAAAATACGTCATCTCAATCATTTGAAATAATTTCAGTTGATTAGCTATCACGATTCACGAGAAACCCACACAAAGTGTGAAGGCGGATTTACACCAAACGAGCGAATGGTCATTCTATCCCCCACTCTACGAAATCAACGAATTTCGACGAATTAAGTTTTGTGTAACGAACGACTTTCTTAATAAGCTAGTACCCTTCCGTTTCTACCCACGTTTGGGCATTGAGCCGGGAAATAAGTCCTATTAAGCTATTTTACTATGTACAATTCTCAGAAAGTGCGCTTTTGAAGGGTAAACTTATGCACAGAAGGTGACATTTTTCTGCATCTGTGCAGGAATTATTTTTATTCTACCTACTAACATTATTAGTGGGTGACTTCACAGAACAGTGCTACCTATTAAGATGTCATGATATCTAATAAAAACGTTGTTAATGTTATTGCAATAGCAAAGTTTTAATAAAAACTGTGGTTTAAGAATGACCCAGGAAAACGTAGCCATCGAGGGATAAGAAAAAGTTGATTAACCGAATATCATACTCCGCACAAGTATAATTAAAATGAAATCTGCATACTTTTTGCATGTTCATATGTTAGTGAAATATTTCCACATATCGATCACTGGGACAGATGACTGCAACTTATTGTTAGAGAGCGTTACGATTCTCACGAATTCCTACCTTTCACTTACTTACGACATACGCTACCGAAATTTTGAAATTGAACAAATATCAACCTTATGTTTAAGCGGTTAAGAAAACTTAAGGCTTTCGGCTATGTTTGTGGGCCTACTTGAATTTATTGTTGTTGTCCATGCGTGGCAATTTTGTTTTCGAGTTTAAAGGTCAACATACTGTACTGTCAAGAGATCCACGTTAGGCTGAACGATTTGGGTACATATGAAAGGTCATGTTTAGCTTGAGTACCGGATCTATTATTTTACTGCGTTTTCCATATAGCATGCATTTATTTAATATCAATAAACAAAGTATCAATTAAGCAGTCTTCTTACACAAGGCATGCGTGCATCAATATGGCTTACGTCACTATCAAACTTAGATATAAGTGTCCAAGCTTACAAGATAAAATTTTATTTATTGATGATGTGCAGAGATATTAGGTACGTGATTGACACATTCATGTAAATAAGCTGATATCTGCGGTCCGCAGAAGGGATATTTTTCTCCAGGTAGTAAACCCTTGAAAGTTAGGAGTTGTTCAATACATCAAATACATGGGAATGCTCTGAAGTTGCATGCGTCTATATAGGCTACGGTTAACTGCTTTAGCATAGCTACCGCGAACTCCAATATCCGCAAATTTCGGGGGTTTCACTCTGTCACTCTAATGCCCCGGCCATGACATTGGCGACCAGCGGCGAACGAATCCATGAGTTGGAGCGGGATGCCGATATGGGTACGAGAGGGAGCATCATACGTTTTCTGCTAAGCCGGTCGCCTTAGACCGATGTCGTGGCCAGGACATAACGAAGGCGTCATTAGAGTGACGGAGAGAAACCCCCGAAATTTAGATGTTCGTGGTAGTAGCCTGTCGTAGTTTAAAAAACTAACCTTGAAGCTCGAGTATCATTCCCACGTATAAACATATTTGACGGACGGAAACCTGTCACATCACAATAGCCCACCGTTTACCTGATCTCGTCACTTTACCTGAGCATTTAATCGTAATCTAACTCAAAGGTCGTAAGCACATATAGTTTGTCAACACTTACTCCCTTTTGGCATTAGTTTTGCAGATTTCGCGCGATTCCCGAACGAGCTCTGAATAAACGATTGTTTTTGCGCTGGCGCACCGGATACGACTTGGGGCTACAATTCCATTGCTTGGCAAAACAGAACAGGAAAACTTGTTTAAACTTCACCGACTAAAACGCATATTTGTTCCGGATCTCGATCAATTTATACTGGTTGCGATAGAACAATCCAGAAAGCAAAGAGAATTAGCCCAGTTCCTTTCCTGTGAGAAATATCGGGGCCGATTTTTTACCAAAAAGCGGATGTCCTTCAATCGACCGGTTATGAAAGGTGTTGAACATATGTCAGGGTCGATTCTAACTAGCATGAGGGTTGATTTGCCCGAATGTTGTAAGCATGCATAGAATGGTTGCATACAAAGTATTATTAAATTAGGAAAACAATATACTTAAGATTGTTATATGCTAAAGTTCGTTACGCTACCAGAGAAGTATGCTTATCAACTAAGCGCCTATTAAGGTGCGTTCAAACCAAAAGAGCATTCGCTGTTCTGTCCCACGTTCTACGAAATCAACCAATCACGTTTTGTGTAACGATCGAATTTCGTAGAGTGGGGGGTTAGAATTGCGAATGCTCTTTTGGTTTGAACGCACTTTTAGACTTTTACTTATTTAGGTTCATACTTACATAGGTACATATATATTATGTAGGTACCTACCTACCTACTCTTTTACTGCTACTTTATTATTTTGCTTTTTTATTGATTAGCATGTCACATCTGTTTAAATACTTTAAATTTAATTTACCTTGTTTATTGTACATGTCGCTGTTTAATTGTAATTTTAAAATTTGATTACTGTATTTTGGCTATAAAATTTTTGAAATTGTATCTTAGGCTACAAAATGTAAGCACGTAATGTTAGCAAGTTGTGTTTGCCTGTAATTGGGTGAATACTACGTCATGTTTTGTTTGTGCTATTATTTAATTCATATGTTTAGGTATTACACCTGTTGGCAAACCTTAATAAATAAATTAAATTAAATTACTTAGGTCCGATGCAGCCAATCACGTTATATCACAGTCACAGAGACGAATGATGCGATGTAGAGTAAGTAAATCTGGTGGATCTTGCTCAGCATTATTGACTCTACCAGTCTCCCAACTTTTATTAATATCGCAGATGTATTTCAAATGTACAGACTTTTAGAGAATTGCTTAAGTAGACTTCAATTGTTCCGCAAATTTCTAAGTTGTATTTTGTGCAAGTTTGAACTTGCGCAATTAAATCGCTTCGTGTATGCTTACTAAGGTCCGACGACCGAGATCTCGGTCTCGGTCTCGGTCTCGGCATTCTCGGCCAAAAATCGAGCCGAGATATCCCTCTCGGCTCTCGGCCAAAAATGGCCGGGACTCTCGGCCGTGGCCGAGATTCGTAATGAGCTGTAATTAGCGAGCTTGAGGCCATCTCGCGAACTTACTGCGATTTTATTGGTGTCTTATTGACATGAACTGACTCCAATTTTACTTTAAAATGAACGGAAGGAATAATTTAGAGTAAGCGACCCCTATCATACTATAGATAAAAATACCTAAAATTCGAATTCTGGTTTGTGGGGTAGCTACATAAGAAAAAATCAAAAAAAGAAAATATCCAAAAAATATTGCTGTATTTATTTCGACGTTGGACTTACTATAGGTATTTGCTAGGGATTTTTTATGTAATTTATACGTTTTTTATCCTTTCTACCAAGTCTCGGTCTCGGCCTCGGCCGAGAATCAAATTTATTCTCGGTCTCGGTCTCGGCCGAGACTAAAATATGGGTCTCGGTCGGGCCTTAATGCTTACCATTATTATGCATAATGGTACGTATTTATTATATTACGAATGCCACTGTATCAGCGTTTATATTGCCGCTGCGTACGCGCACCTGCCGCACTCACCTGTCCGCACTTCGCGCGTGCTTGATGATGGATTATTTCACTCCTTAAGAGGAAATGGGAGTTGACTTTTTCCATACGAACGTATGCCCCTGTTTCCTCCCTGAATATCAACCTGTCAGAAAACATTTTTTCACGATAAAATTTACTTTTGCCACTCCCATGTCGATTGTTGTGATTATTTCGATATTATTATTATTATCAAAATTAGAACCATTAAAAAATATTGAAAAAAGCGGAATTTTGAATGCTTTCCACACATTCATAAAATAAATGTCGCGTTTTTTAACAAAAGAAGAAAACATAGATACCGTCATAGATTTATCCTGTCTCAAATTATTTTTGAAATGTATTTTATAATTTGTCCATATTGGAGGAGGGAACAGGGGACTACGAAACTCACGTTTCGCCAATTTTACTCAGGTATTATCAGGCGAAACTGTGACTTTGACGTATTGTTAGGTATTTTACGTTCTCTCAATGTGTCTCCTGCAGCTATTGAGTGGTTTCGCAGTTATCTAGCGGGTCGTCGGCAACGTATTAAAGTTGATAATTCTCGGTCTTCTTGGTGCAGCACGCTAGCTGGCGTCCCGCAGGGTGGCGTGCTGTCCCCCCTTCTATTTTCCTTATTTATCAACTCAATCACCTCCAATATTCAATCATCTTATCATATTTACGCCGATGACCTGCAAATCTACTCCCATGGCCTACTGGATGACTTGCCTTCCCTTATTCGTGCCACGAACGCTGATTTGGAGCGTATTTCTACATGGAGCTCTTGCTATGGGTTGAAGGTTAATCCATCTAAAACCCAAGTTATTATTATTGGCAACCCGAGAACCATAGCAAGAGTGGATTTTGACCATTTGCCTGGTGTTTTATTTGATGGAATCCTGATTCCTTTTTCCAATCAGGTAAAAAATTTGGGTGTGATTTTAGATCGCACCTTTTCATGGATTCCTCAAATAAGTGAAGTGAGCAGAAGAATTTTTGCTACCATTGGTTCCCTTCGACGGCTCCGTAACTTCCTGCCTCTTGCCACCAAAATAGCGCTTGCTCAATCTCTCCTTCTGCCCATTTTTGACTATGCCGATATTAGTTATTTGGACTTGACTGAAGAGCAACTAAATAAGCTTGAGCGGCTTCAAAATGTTTGCATCAGATTCATTTTCGGATTACGGAAATTCGATCATGTTTCGAGCTTTCGTGCAAAATTAAATTGGTTGTCCATCCGTTTCCGCCGTGATTCTCATATACTTTCTTTCCTGTACGCCATCCTGTTTCACCCTCATACCCCTGTTTATCTAAAGTCCAGGTTTAAATTTGTTTCTTCCCTTAGATGTTCTCAAAATTTCCTCCTAGTTCCTCCTCCTTCGTCTTCTAAAATCTATAATAATTCTTTCTGTTTTCGTGCAGTTCGGTTGTGGAATGCTCTGCCCGTTGATATTCGACGTGCTAAATCTCTCCCCATATTTAAAACACTTATAAAAAAACATTACATTTCTTTGTCATAAGTTTGTCGTTTTGTTTGTACTCCTTGTAGTCGCACCATTCTCTGTCATGTATTATATATTTATATATATATTATTTGTATGTAGTAATTTATTTATTTTCTTTTATTTATGTAGTTTATGTGTTATATTTTACTTTTGTTCGCACCACCCCGATACCATCACTATTATTCGCCTTATCGCTATCTAAAGGTTGTCTGGAAGAGATCGCTGTTTAGCGATAAGTCCGCCTGTTGTTACCTACTTCCTTATTTTACTGTTACTATTTTCTTTATTATTATTTTTTTGCGTGTTTGTAGAGTGCAATAAAGTATTTTATTATTATTATTATTATTATTATTGTCCCTTTCTTGCGTAGTGGAGCTCAATACGCCATGCAAAGCGACAGCAATAGTTTATTGAAATACTTATTTCTCTATACTCTTACAGCTTCTTCCTCTTAACCTTCAAAAATTTATTTTTTTATAATTTTTCCCGTAATCTACAATTTATTTAGAGGCTTTTGGTAGGTCTCGCGTAATAAAGTCAAATTCGGGACACCCTAAAATTATACATCACTATGCATTTAAGAGCTATAACTTATGTTTGTCGGGTACCTTTTCCAGAAAACCTTAAAATGATGAATGTCCAATTCATCATCACATTCATCACTATCATCGGCCTATTTCAGTCCACTGTTGGGGGTAGCCTCTCTTATTATCTACCTATGCGTATTAGATAGGTATTACCCATGATTAACTACTACGCTGGGCAAGGCTTTTGCGGTTAATGTGTCCACTATGATGACGCTGTTGTCCATGATGTTTTCAATAAATTAATGGTCAGTGACACTTCAAACGATCCGAGAAATAATAAAAAAAACAAATATCCATTTACCGGAAAAAAATCATGAACACCATTGGTACGTTTTCATATAATGTATTATGAAGGTGCCCGATTTCCGATTGCATTTTTTTCTCTCTGTAGTTCCTGGATATCCGGATAGGTCATGGGAACTGCTTATCACGGGACCCGTGTGTTTATTTCCCATTTATATTTTATATCATAAAAAATGGTTGAAATCTGGTATCTTTAAAATAGAAATAAGTAAGTACTTAGGTACTTAGATTTGGATTAAATTCAGTGGCACTGAGTGTGTTTTTCATTGTTATTTAGAATATAAATTATGGTTCCTACATTAGTTTAGTTTAGTATAAGTATCTAGAGACACTTCAATCCCTTAGTCGACTCTTACGACACCCGCAGGAGGAGTTGGGGTGGTGACAAATGTATTCTTATTGCCGTCACCACACGGACGTGTCACTGACCATTATTACCACCATTATTAGATAAAAGATTGATGATGGGCAGCAGCGTCATCATAGTGGACACATTACTGCGATCTCCAATCCGCTTGCCCAGCGTGGCGATTATGGGTATTTACCTCCTAATGCGTTTAAACGCATAGTTAATAGAAGAGGCCTACGTCCAGCAGTGGACTATCATAGGCTGATGATGATGATGATGATGATGAAGTATCTAGACTTAGATACCAACTTAAAGAAAAACGGTTTTAAATATAGCTCAACTGTGCTAGTTTAAAAATAGAAGTATCGGTAAAAAAATGCTAAGTTCGAATCTTACACGACGATGGGTTCCGTACCTTGCTGTCGTAGTCTGGAAGAGTCAGCGCAATTTGTGTAGGTATCGGAAGAAGAATCTTGGGTATTTCAAATAACCAAGATTGAAAAATATAAAAAAATCGCCTCTTAAATCACTAAGTATACGGTGGATTATGACTACAATTCATTGAAATATTTCTTATGGGTCTTTTTTTTAATACCGCCAACAAGTTATATACATCAAATTAAAGCTTATTAAGTACACTATCTTTAAAAAAATATTTAATTTTTTTAGCGTCATGACTACTATGTAAAAACACGACATAAAAAAAATCAAAATCACGAAATTTTCATAAATTTGGTCATAATTAATTATTGGTTGGATTTAGCTATATGGTGTGTACGCAAAATATGAAGCTTACAGATATGCCTTTAATTTTGTTCAAGAGAGTAATTAGATATATTTAATAGTTCTCGAGATATACTTGATTTTGTAAAACTTGAGATCCACCATCTTTGATTGGCCCCCATTTTTGTTAGGTAGCACTTATAAATGGCAATCTTGCATTTTTGACATTTTTATAAGCTTACCTAACAGCCGTGAAAAGGAAAATTTGTACCACCTAATTTTAACCATACCTGTCATACAACGGAAATCTTGAAATAGCCCGTATGCCTATTAGCTACCACTTTGAGATGTCTATCATACTTTTTTAACATCCTTATGAATATGTCTAACTACTGTAAAAAGGACACTTGGTACCCCCAAATTATACCGTTTTTTAATTTCAGGCCGACTAGCCCACGGACTACTAAGGTTGAATGGACTTTATCTAACCCGGACGACCGTAATCATGGCATCTACAACAACAAGAATGTGATCGAAATCGAAAATTCATCTAAATTTATAACCTAATACTGCATAAAGGTGCATTCAGACCAAAAGAGCATTCGCTGTTCTATCCCCCGCTCTACGTAATCAACCAATCACGTTTTGTGTAACGATCGAATTTTGTAGAGTGGGAGGTTAGAATCGCGAATGTTCACTTGGTCTGATGCACCTTAACATTTCGGTTTGAAAGTCTCACGGAACCCTATAAAGGCGTGTGCATCGCCACCGGGAACAAAAGGTGCGCGGACACGTGCGCCGGCGCCGCATCTGCCGCGCCTGCGCATGTGTATCGGGGTTAATAGGCTAATGCTAGGCGTCACATGTTCTAGCCTGCCAATCCTGCTGTTCAAAACAATCGAAACACTAGTTTTGTCAGTGCGATAAGGCCGTGGGTTTTCTGGCCGGCGACGGACGACGTTCGAATGTTTTGTTCGCGAATGTTTGAGGCTGGTTTCTCTGAAACGTCGCCGGCAGCGGGTAACCGACGTGTCAGAGAAACCACCCTCATACATTCGCGAACAAAGTATTCGAACGTCGTCGACGGCGGAAACACGTCGGTCGCCGGCCAGAAAACCCACGGTCTTAGGCCTCGTAATGATCTATGGCGCTACCGCGAACTTTGATATCCGCTTTCGAGGATTCTTCTCGGTCACTCTTGTCACGGCTTCGTTAGAGTGACAGAGACAAATTCTCGAAATTTGTGTATTTCGATGTTCACGGTAGTAGGTTTGATGACTGGTATAATGTATGCTAAATTAAGATGTCATGTACCTACCAGAGAAAGAAGTCAAGTTTACCAATGTCTAGACTTCAGTGCTGTCGCGGCTGATGCTTAAGCCTTTCAGCCACCGATAGAATTTTCGGGTACCTAAATAGAGCTTTTTTGATAGGTATTATAAGATTTAAGTGTGTAGTTCGGTAATAACATGATCACATGATTGGATCTGATTTATTTATCTCACAAAATTAATTACAATATAAATTATGATACACTAATCTATATGAATTTAAATTATGATAAAAAAATATCGTACCTGCCATAAAATGATGTCATAAATAAATAAAAATTATTATTATATTTTTTTTCAATAACAATACAAAGATGCTTATATACTATGTACTACAATTTCGCCAAACTAAAGTTTAACGGCGAGGTTAAGCAATTTTATTAGTGCTTATAATTACTTATTAGCATGCACCATCGGTAATATAAAACTAACAACTAACTTTTGAGATTGGTGGATA